>VZSV01000170.1:1570344-1607548 GCA_013398735.1 Nothocercus julius | reverse complement strand
GCTGCTCTCCAGAAGGTCGGTCCCCAGCCTGTACTGATGCATGGCGTTATTCTTCCCCAGGTGAAGGACCTTGCACTTGCCCTTGTTGAACTTCATAAGTTTTCTAACCGCCCAGTTTCCCAGTCTGTCATTAGATCTTGCTTTGCCATGTGCTGAAATGAAAAGTACTAAATGAGCAATGTAAAATGGGCCCTCCCATGACTGTGATTCTAGGGCCTTCCCCTCCAGCTAGTTCAGGAGAGACTCAGCCCTTCCTAGGGAGTCTGGTAACTGCTTCCCAAAATAGGTGTATCTTCTCAAAGGCTACCTAACTCCTTTGACAAGAGGTTGTGTTGGATTCATCATCACTGAGGACAACCAGTTCAGAACCAGTGAAGTACAGAATGCAAGCAACACATGGGCACTTCATAGTGGTTTGCTCTCTGCATTGCTGAAAACAGTTTTCCATGCGTGCGCGCAAGCCAGCAGAGCTGGGTGTTACCGTTGCTCCTGCTGATACTCAACACCATAGTGAGCAAGGCAACAGCATTTGAGAGAACCTTTTCTGGACAGTTGTGTTTAAATTCCTTGGCTTATGTTTCACAGGAGCTCATTCTCAGTAAGTCCAAAATCCTTTTTGATCTTAAAACCCGTGGCTCTACAAACTTTTGTAATCATGTGAATGTAAGTTTAGAATTCCTCCTGGCTCCTGCAAACACTTGGAGGTATTTGAGGAGTACATCTCAAACAGAAGTGACTCGAGGTTGTGCTAGATGAGTGCACTGGCCTTTGCTGCACCTTCCAACTGTGCATATTCCAGTTTCCTTCTGGTTTCTTTTCCATATATGAACAAATAGCCTGGTTGGTTTGGTTTTTGTCTGTTCGGGAAAACTTTACCCTCTACAGAATAATTATATAGGGAACTCTCTTCAATATTTGTTACTTTTTATATCACAAGAGGTTGGAGCTTACTCATAACCAGAAACTCTTTGTCCTGTACTCCCCAACACCAAAGTAGATGAAGCCAGTGTTGCCTACATTAGGTTTTGCTTTTTACAAAAGTGTTTCTACCCTTAGTATTTGAAAATTAATTCACTTTTAGCACTTATACTACAGTGCGTGAAAGAATATGTTGTTTCTGTTGAAGACAGCTCTGGTTCTGTTATTCTAGGATTTGTGACAATGAACAGTTGCTCTAAGTACTTCAGAATCCACTATGAATAGCTCACACAAACCCATATGTTGTCATTAGCTGTACATAAAACATTCTGAAATAATTAAGATTAATCCGTGGATAAGCCAGTCTTCACCATATGTGAATACATGTTAGAGCAAAAAATGAAATCCTTTTGTAGATCATCTTTAAAGAGATCCATTTCTCATCCCCAGCAGCTTCGCAGTGTGGGAGTATATTCACAGATCTCAGGAGAGAGTTTGGAAAAAATAGCATGTTATTTTTCTGATATTTTGCTTTAGTTTAGGTTTTGATTGAACAAAGATACTTGTCTGTTTGTTTTATACTTGTCTGCCTTTAAATTCTTTTAATTGTAAAATGTAAATCAGAAGTGAAGATAGCTCATATTTGGATTTACTTATATTTTCTTTTGCCCAAATCCTGTCTATTAGTCTTGTATGAAACATCCTCTGTACAGTTGCCGTAAGCTCCAAGGAATTTTTAAGTCTTATTGTGTATCTTAGTGTTTCAGTGTGCCCTCAATTTTCTTGAGAGCCAGACAGTTTTTGAGGTTTGGATTCATCTAACTTCAGACATCTTAAATGAAATGTCAAGTCTAAGCTGCCTGGTTACACCTCTCCATTGGCAAATGGGAGTTGGGGAGAGGTACATGTATGAGTGATTCTTCCATTGCCCTCGCAGACTAGTTTTAGCAGAATAACTGCTGAGCTGATCACTAAAATTAATCTGATCACTAAAATTAATCAACAGTAATTGAATCTTTCATGTTAAATGTATATTGTTTGTTTATGTGCTTGACTGAGTTCAAAGGATCTCTTTATGTTATCCAGATTTTTGTTTATTATTTTGGCTTGACAGTAACAGAGATTACTTCTTTTTGTAGGGTGACTGTTGGATCTGTATGGAGCTCATGTCTACCTCGTTTGATAAGTTTTACAAATATGTATATAGTGTATTAGATGATGTTATTCCAGAAGAAATCTTAGGCAAAATCACTTTAGCTGTGAGTATTTTGTTAAACCTTCTTTGTACATTTTTTGAAGATAACTTAAACACTTAGATTTCTTTCACTTGCTTGTGAGAAAGCTGGCCAACCTGCATTCAGCAAAACTGCTGTCATTATATTGACTTTAATGATGATGAGTATACTAATAACTAACTCGATAGTATATTGCGTGATAGAGAAGCAGGTACTGGGCACTGTAACCAGTCCATAAAGAGAATTTTCCCCATTTCGTGAATCCCAACAACTTGGAGAGAACAAAACCATCTTCACCTTCCTTTCATTCATTTTCATGAATAAAAATGATAAACTTTCAGTACTTTTAGAATAGTCCTGTGAAAAAATGCTCTCTGGCATCTCATGCATTTGATGGCAAACAGGTAAAGCAGAACAGGCCCCTTTACTGCTTTTCACAACAGTGGAACGAATTGCTGGTGCTTGGCCAGTAGAATGAGAATGGCAGATCAGGGGCCTTGTAACCTTCTAAAAAATACAGCATAGGACTTAAAATATGTTACTAAAAATGATTAATATCAGGAATTGTTCAACTTCATCTCTTGTTCTCCTTTTCCAAACTTAATTTGCAACAGCCGGTATGTGTCTTACTTAATACATTTCCTATTTTACATCTCCTCTGTATGAAAAAATTGCAAGAAAAATACTTCATTATATAACATATTACAGGATAGATATCTTAATACCTTTAATATTCTTCTCCTACCCCCAATTACTGGAGATCCAAAAATTTAATAATCATAGTAATCTTATGATATTAGCTTACTTTTTTAATCTGTATTTCTTTCCTAGACTGTGAAAGCACTAAACCACTTAAAAGAAAACTTGAAAATCATTCACAGAGGTAAGTTCATGTCTTTTTCTTATTTTCTACAAGGATAGTTGCAAGGATTTTAATTGGCCTTTGTTTCAAATCAAAATGTCATAAGCATCTGTACTACAGTGAATGTGATCACTGAGGGAGCACTACAGATTTTGCACAAACATGACTTTAGTGGTTAGGTAGATGTTTTGTCACCTCTTTGATCGGAAATTTCTCTTTCTAACCAGTGATCAGAGTAGGGTATATGAAATAGCACAGATATATTTCCCATTCAGTCAAAGAAAAGAGAAGATAGTAGGGGTATGCTAGTATTTCCAGACTAGTATTGCTACCCGTTATTTCCAAATTTCCCATCTGACTGTTGATTCCAAGCAGAGCAGCGTGGCCTGCACCCAGCCATGTCGAGCAGGCTCCAAAGGGATTTCAAGAATGACCGGGATGTCTGCATCTACCTACAGGCATGTGGTGTATTTAGGCATGGGAGTTCAATGGGATGTTCTTCAGAAGTCCTTGACTACTCCAACTGTTCAGTGATTCTGTCATATGGGTTTAATTCCATGTCCTGTTGTCCCTGGGTACCTTAGACACCAAGGATGAGCACATCTAGTTGGTACCTGCCCCACATGAAGAGACAGGCCGCGTGACATAATCACTACTGGTGTTGATTCTCTGCAGCTGCTGTTTTTGAAATAGAAACCTTCAACCATGACTTATCAGTTTAATTTCTTTCCCTTTCAGACATCAAACCTTCCAATATTCTTCTGGACAGAAATGGAAATATTAAACTCTGTGACTTTGGCATTAGTGGACAACTTGTGGACTCCATCGCCAAAACAAGAGATGCAGGGTGCCGGCCATACATGGCGGTAAGTGGAGATGGGCAGTCCAGCAGGGAGCTGGCATGCTCGTGGTAGCATTCAGGCTTTTGCCCACCTTCTGCAGGCATGGTTCAGCAAGGCAGGGCCTGTCATCTGCCAGCTGACTCAAATGTCACCCTGTTTCATGTGAGTAAGCCTTCCCTTCCCAAAAGAAACTGAACTCTAGAATGAGTCCGTTGCTGGCAGTATCAGCAAAGACATCCAGACTGTGGCAAACTCCTGTGGCCAAACTCCTTTTTTTTAGCTGCATTCCTCTGCTGCTGCCAGTGCTGCAGAACAGAAAACTTCTCCTGCATCTTCCAGCAGCACCTATTTATGCTCCAAAATAAACAGAACAGCTCAATGGCAAAGGGAATGTAGTCTGTGTACGTTGTTTTCTTGGTCTGCAAGAAATCCATTTGTTATGGTGGGATTATGTCACAGTAGTTATTGCAAAGCAAAATCTTTCAGAATTATAGTGATTTTTGAAAACCATTTGATTTCCAAATTGTGCCATGGCTTATTTCAGGAGTATGTAATTCTGGAGAGCAACATTAGAACAGCAGCTGCATGGAAATCATTCAGTCTGAGCAGTGGCTCCTGAGAGTCTGTTCTGCTTGTTTGCTTCCCTCCATCTCCAAGAGATAAAAGCTGTGATTGTGATTTTTCAGCTCTAAGGCGTTTAAGCACTTCTGTACCTCAGGGCTGCTTTAAAAATGTATTTTTTGATTTTACCTGAACTCAGGGTTTGAGGAGGGACTGATATAGGTAGTTATTTTTCTGCTGTTGTAAAGATAGCTTAAATTTCAGCAGCTGTGTTTAATTCATTTCTTATCCTGACTCCTCAATCTGCTGCAAAATACAATGTGTTTTTCTGAACTGTCTTACTTAGTTTCCTCTAAGTTCAGGGTGGGAAAAAGAAAGGAAAAACTCTCCCTTTTAAGGTTAAGTCCACTTCTCGTCCTGATAACTGCCCTCGTATGTTTTTCTCTGACTGCACTGCCCATGGCAAAACCCTGATTCTGATCTCTGCAAATGGAGTCTGCATTTCTAAGCATTTGACCACCTCATCTGTATATTTATTTATTGTCCACATAGCAGAACTATTCACTCACCTAGGTGGACGGGAAAATAAAGAAGAGATCTGCTGTTGGAGTCCAGTGCAGTGGTACAACAGTGTGTGCAAGTTCCAGATCCCAATAACTTAATGAAACAGGGCAGTTTATTTAAATAAAGACCTTATGAGGCTGGAGAGAGGGTAGAGATAAGTCTCCTCTCTGAGTACTTTCAGCAAGGGTATCAAGCTCCCCATAGGGAAGGGGATCAGTAGGAGCTGCAGTAATATAGGGAATGAGATCCTAAGGGCACCAGCCAAGATTATAAAACAAAGTACCCCAAGAAGGGGCTGGAGCTAGTGCAAAGCCACTGACCTGTTCAAAGCCAAGGCAGGTCATCTGCCCCCTCAGATTGCAGGTAGTTTTTTTGATAGTCATAAGTCTGCCACATGAGCACTGTGTATAGGGTCTCTGAGATGTGTATAGGTTCTGTAAATAGTTGCTCATCTGTTTTTCCCTCACAAGTTCAGTGGACTAGGATTGCAAATTACTCTTGGTTTAGTTACTGCTTTACAGGTACTGGCGTCCTTGCAAATAGCTGAGCTGCTTTATTTCCCTTGGGGTTTGCGTGGGTGCATGCTTCTGGTAACCCTTTAGTTTTCCTTGTCATCTGTGCATACTGGACATAATTCATCCACTGTGTTTTTCAGGCATCCCTGTTACCAGCTCCAGATTTTGTTGTTTTTTTTTTTTTTAAATGAGTGAAAGTGTTTCAATTCAGTTTGTGTTTTTAAGAGCCTTGGCATGGTATATGGTTTGTGGGTGAGCCAGCAGCTGGCAACTGCTGTGGGAGACTGCTGGCCTCTTCCCTTCTCCTCTCTGGACACAGTAACTCCTCTCCGAGTACATGTGCATTTCCACGTCCTGGAGAGCCTGGGAAATGGGGAGATGTATCCAGCACACAGAATCCCTGCTACAACTGCCAGCTCTTTCTCTGACCTAGCAAGGGTTCATGGCTGCAAGCAGTGTTGCGATCAAACCTGAATGTACTTGGGAGGGAGTCAAGTCAGTCACAAGTTCCTTTCAAAAGGAAAATTTGCTTTTTTAATGCAGAAAGGTTAAAGGTTCCTGTTAGACTGTCACTCTATAACCACGTGTAACCAGAGTGAGTCTGATATTGGCTGCTGAATGATGCTCTGTGGCCATGGGAACGCGTCACACTGCAAGGCCCACTTGACCCTTGGCTCTTGCGGTAATTCTTGTTGCATGAGCACTTGCCCGTCAAAGCAACCTGATAACACCGTGTCCACTGGAGCTGGATCCCCAAATAACCATTGATAACAATAACATTGGATGTCTGCCAGTTTGACTGCCAGTCCAATTCAGCAGCAGGAGCCATGTCCAGCTGCTAAGGAAGTGCCTGTGTATTTTACTCAAAATCTTTAGAGCTCTCACGAAAAGCAGAACATTAGCCTTGGAGCTGCCCGTGCTGGATAGGTTATTTTGCATTTGAATTTACATTTTGAGGTGATCATTATAGTAAGGAGTAAAGATTTGTGCCTTATATTCTAAGAAAGAAAGAAATGAGAAGACTGGAGAGTCTCCCCAGCTGCCTGCAGAGTAGTTGAGGTTGTTTGCGTGGATAGTTGTCATAGTGCACTTGCAACACCTGTTTTGGTGCCAGCAACATAGACTTGCTCTAGGTGAGTTATTGCATCCTCAGTCTTAAAGGCTATTGCTAACAGGGGTGAGATTGCTCCCTGCGAGCACCTGGTCCTCCCCATGTGTTCCTTCTGCTTTGCCTCTGCTGCCATCATAGTATTTGCTTTTTTTCTCTGGGAACAGTAACCTGAGAAGTGTGGCAAGTGGCCCTGCCTCCCTGGTGATCCCTGTGTTTGTCTCCTGCTGGAATGAGTGTTTCAGATTTGGGCTGGATTGGAGACTTTCTTTGACTCACAAGCTTTGTTGCGTTACTGCATTTTGCCTTCTTAATACTCAGGTGAACCCAATTTCTGTATCAGAGGCAAGCGACCAAGTCTGATGAGAAGTACCTAGTTTATATATAGGTCAGGACCAGCTGTTGTGTAGACAGGTGATCTGCCCTGTCCTGCTTCTTGGAGATCTCCACGGAGACAGAGTTGGAACTGTCCTCTGTCCCCCAAACCCTTTCCCCTGGTCACCTGCTATCCTGTATTGGAGAGGCTGATTTGTTATATAGTTAGAAACCCATAAAGGGTACCAAGCAGTCCCTTAGCTAGGGAGGCCCTCCCATAGCACCCCCCTTGCTGTGACCAGCAAGGATGGGTTTGTCACTTGGTTGTGAGACCTGAACTGAGCTGCTGTCCTCTTTCTGGCTAAATGGCAAAGGCCAGGCAGCACACAAGGAAATGAAAAGTGACAAGAGGACACAGAGGTCACACAGTGCTAACACGCTGCCTGTCCCAGCAAACGCACTCCCCCGCATGATGACAAGAACCAAAGACTGCCTGTCTTTGCCTCACCTCTCCCTCGGTGAAGAAGGGCCCTTGTGGTTGGGGCTGGCCTCCCCTGCCGCGGAGAGGCTGCGTCACCATGGCCAGATGGCCGGTACAGCCAGTGCGCGGAAAGGGAGAATTCCTAAGGCAAGTGACAATGATGGCTCTGTGTTGTGCGGCTCCCCGCGCGCACGCGGAGGGAGAGCTGTGTGGATGTGGCAGCTCTGTGAACCCTTTATCCCGTTGGAGCAGCCAGAAGAGGCTGTGTTTCAGCCTTGCATTCCTGACCCAGCGCCCAGGTTTTCATTGGGCTAAGTCAGTCATTTAACCGAACAGTCAGGCTGTTTCTAGATTTGACTTCAGGCAGCTAAAAATCCTCTGGGATGCTTTGGATTTTACTTTGCACATTGAATTTATTTGCTTTTGTTTTGTTTTGTTTTGTTTTGTTTTGTTTTTCTGAAAGTTGGCACCCAGTGATTTTAAAAAAAATGGGTTTTGGGGAAAATTGTCCCCTGTCTGAGCGGTGTGGATTGCTTCCACTTTCTGACATTGGCAGCGTAGCAAATAACTCAGGAGATGCCTGAGCTCTGAGCACACCCCTTCTATCACTCACTCGCATGCTGGTGATGTCACTCACATACTTCAGTGGTTTCGGCTGAGAACATACCTCTGCTTACTCATTCATAAGCTAAAATTGTCCATGAGGTTCGCCCCGTGTGGGACTTCTCCTCTCCAAACTTAGCTCCTTACATCACTCAATGCACAGCCCATGCTGAACTGCTTCCATTGCAGGCGCTGAGGTCATGTCTGTGGTGCAGCACTTCCACGGCTCTCCTTCTGGAGCGGAGACGGGAAGGGATTTCCATCTAGTCCGTTTAAACACTTGTCTGCACAGACAATTTATATAAACCTAGGGAAATGTGTTAGCAGCCACCTGTGTAAGCAAACCATTCAGCTGTAAGTTTTTCAGGCAGGATGTGAGTTTTGTAGAGGAGTTCTTGCCACTGGGATTTATATGGGTACTGCCTAAAAATCAGGTTTTGGAGATAGTTGCCTTAGGGAGGCATTGCAGGTTTCTGAGAAGAGCTTGTGTCTTTAAACGAAGAGGAAGTAGATCGGATCTGATTCACATTCCTATTCTGTGAGTTCAAGCTGGAAACAGCAGCTTCTGCTTGACACTGGTTTGCTCTGCATGGGGCACAGCTGGTTGTGCTGGGTTGGGCCGGGGTAGCTCCCCGCTGATCTTATTTACATATAAAAAAGCTGATTCAAAGCCAATCATAGCAGGAAATAGTCATTCTAGCAATGCAACTGTAGGGTAAGGTTCATAGGGCAGGGTCAGGGATGCAGAGGGAGGTAAAGGATGAAGGTGAAGGGTTACCTGTAGGTCTGAGTCTCCCCTGTTGTTCCTGACCCATCTGACAATTCATATTGTGACTCTTTGAGTCCTGCTGCTCATGATGTTGAGACTGGAGAGGGATTGTCATACTTCATTTCTAGTTAGAATGTGTAAAATTCCATCTCCAGACCCCTTCTCTTGTTTTCCTTTTTCTGATGCATCAGAGAATCCTCTAAGATAAGAAATCTTCCCATTTCATTGGATTCTTCTGGACTCCTCCTTTGTTTCACTATGTATTCAAAAACATGCAGACTGGTTACGCCTGGAGATCATGGACTGCACTTCAGGAATTGATGCATCCAAGGAACTGCAGAACAAACCTGCCAAACTTGAGACCCTCAGATAGGGTCTGTGTTGATACAGCTTAACTGAGCTGAAACAATGCCTCCCAACCCTCCAAAATTGCTTCCTTTCCAGAATTTGGCTCTCTTATTCCAGCCTCTTAGAAGAGGTGGTGAATATGGCACTGAGGGGCATTCATGGAGCTCTGGGATACTGATGTGTGGTCTTTTGGAGCAACACCAGATGGAGATGGCCTTCCGGGGCTTCAGTCTTGCTCTTGGATTCCTCTTCAAGTGTCAGAATTTACCATACTGCCCATGAAGTTGTCCCGGTCAGTAATTACGCTCCTACTAGCATCCTTTTATTATGAGTAAGTCTTATTTTATTGATGGCCATGGGCTCTTTGGTCCTATTTTGTTTGCACAGTGAAGGAGTTCTCCACTTGCCAAAAACTCCCCTATAGATACTTTCTGACTGTGATGAAGTCACCTCTTAAGCTTTTCTTTGAGAAGATTAATAGACTGAGCAGCTTATGCCCTTAAGGTAGATTGGATTGCATTTTATGGCTCTGCTGTAAACCCTTTCTAGATTTCTAAGCAATTTTTTTTTGCAAAAGTAAACCTTGAAATTGGACAAACGTCCAGCAGTCATCTCACCTGTGGTGAATATAATAAGAATGCCTCCTACTAGTGCATAATCTCTGTTACGCTCCTTTAACCGTGATGCTATTACATTTGTGCTCTCCTGTCCTTTTCTAGGACCTTGTCCCCCATCGCAGAGTGCTGCTTTTTCTGTCTCAGGCTGTGTGAGTTGACTCAATATGGCTGGAGTTTAATATGGACTCCAGCCATATTAAAATGAGCCCGGCTTATATCAAGTGGTTCCAATCACACTAACTTGCCAGGAACCCTGATTTAACACATTTTTGATAATGCACAGAAATAAGCAGAACTAGATTTTTTTTTTTTTTTGGGGGGGGGGGGGGGAGCGGTATCAATGGCCTTGGGCAAAGGAAAGATCCCTTTGAGAGCCCGTTGTAAATGTTGTCTTTCCCACTGTTTAGTGACATTTCATGAGCAGTTACATTCTTGAACTTTGTCAGTTTATCATTTACTAATGCAAATATCAGTGCTTGATTAGCTGTGGTCCAAATGATGCTCTGAACTAGTCCAAGTATATTATGGCAACACATTTGCCTTTTTTTCAACAAGATGAAAAAGTTTAAGCTCAGTAAAACCTTGTTGCCTTCATTAATGTTTTTGGACCATCGCTTTCCTGGGATTCCCCTGCTTTTGAGATTCAGGCTGAGGAATTCAGATTTTAGTAGGAAAGCAAACTGGGAGGAGATGGTATTCCTATGCGAACGGAAACCAGTGTCTCCACCTGGAAAATGCTGTTGGAGAAGTTTTTAAATGAAACATTCTCTCAGAGTAAATATGTAAAGGAAATAGGAGGGGAGGAAAGGCCATTCTCTAGAAACATGATCTCTACTGATAATCTCTCTGCAGCCACAGGCTTCGCTGCTGACCTGGGTGAGGGGGAGGGACAGGAAATCCAAGAACAGAGGGGATTTTTGAAGGAATGTCTAAATAAAAAGTCAAAGTATGGATGAATATTTTGGCTGATGAATTTTGATAATCATAATACTCCAATCTCTCATGTAGTGTCTTCTCATCGGTAGGTATGAAAGCAATTTAGACAGAGAAGAGTATTACCTCTCTATCTTATAGATGGTAAACTGGGAAGCAGCAGGAAATGGCTTGTCCACAGTCACCCAGCAATAAAGTCAGAAGAAGCACTTGTGTTTTCTGCTTCCCTATTAGCTTTTCCCTCCATGGCGCTATATTGCCTTACCTCTGCTTCGTCACACTTTTGAGGAGCCCTGTCTCCTCCTGCAACCAGGACTGGCTGCTGCATAAGATGTTGCATGATCCCTATAGTGACTGGTACTGAGTTAATGGGCACAGAGAAATAAAGGGCAAACAGCTTTTTCATCAGTCACCTAGTGCAGGAGAATATAATTAGAAAAGACTTTACCCAGTAAAATGCGACAGTGCATTGCTGTCGCTGCTTGTGTGAATGACTCGCATCTGTGTTCTCAGATCAAGGCTTTTCCAGCACTGAGGTCCCCTTCTATGAGTCTCTGCATACCCAGGATGAGATCCAGAAAGCGTATTAGGCATCACTGCACATAAGAATTGAGATCCAAATGAAATTAGACATTTCAGCTCTCTAGCAGCCAGTAGAAGAAGGAGGTGTTAAGGGAGAGCCCCCAGACCTTCCTGTAGAGCAGAGTAAGTAACACCAGCAGAAGGAGGGCCAGATGTCCATATCTGCCTAGCACCCACTTCAGGACTATGTCTTGAGTACTAAGATCCGCTCAAGGAGCAGCATGGCAAGTCCCCCCAAGGACGGTCACCTCACAGAGCCGGACTCTCCTTTCCATAAGGTACTGGTTTGTAATGGGGGTTGTGTCTGCAGGGCTGGTTGTTAACCAGTTAACCTAACAAGATTTGAACTCCATGCCAGCCCTGTAAAGGAATCAAGGAAGGGCGTCCCTCCACTCATTTGTTTCCAGGATATTTATACAGTCAGGAATAAAAAATTTAGAGCTCTCAGCAGGCAATAGGGAGCTGCCCTTGGCATCCAAGTGTTTTGGAGAAGGAGGAAACAGGAGGGAGGGCTGACAGCCCAGCTAGTCAGTGCCTTTTTCCTGCTCTCCTTTCTGCCCATGGCTTTCATCCCTGGCTGTCTAATGTTATGTTGACACGGGCCATCCCTTCGTGCTCTGGTTGTGAGTGTGCAAGAGGCCTGTGTGGGAGAGAGCCTCCAAAGAAGAACAAGTTGCTCTCCACCATAGGAATATTCTTCTTGAAAAATGCAGAAACATGAAAAGTGAGTGATGGGATTTTCCTTTACTGAACAGCATAAGAATTTCCCAAACTAGTTATTTATGGTTGTAAAGATGGTTTCCATTGCTGTTGCACAACTCTGCAGGCAGCTGTTCAGAAACATCGCTCCCCTCCTTTCTGTGGCTTCAGTTTGGAGTTGACCTGCAGAGCTGAGTCACTTGGACAATGACAAATGCCAAGCCCGTTACAGGGCACAGCCATGTAAATGACAAAGCCATGGTAAGGGGGTCATCAGCAAGGGGTAGGTGACATTTTTGTTGTGAGCCTTTCCTAAACAAATACATACGTGTAATATTGGTTAACACAACAACAGAGTAACGTGGTGTGAGGAGCACAGTTCTTGCCTGCAGGACTCTTATCCAGTTTGTGGCAGAGCAGTAAAAGGTCTATTAACTCTAGCCAGCCCTGTTTATAACTCACTCTGCAACTTGCAGATGAATTTGGCACAGATAACTCTGCAGCTGCTGCTTGCATGACAAGGTTCCAGATGTACCTTGCTCCTGTTATCAATCAAAGGCAAGGAAATCCCTTAACTTTGTTTCTAAAGCTCTTTCGGTCACATGCTACGTGTGTCTGAAGATGCCATCTCCAAGGGAAGCTGGCAGCCTCTGTTCCACATCCATCTGTTCCTGTGTTTTAGGGGGAGGGGAAGTTTATATACTGGAGAATTCATTCTACTTTTTATATTGTTACATTTTAGCTCCTTTCAGTGTTTTTTCTTTCCTTGTAACTATTTATTTCTTCTACTTTAGTGACACATTGGCTTAAGATGTAAATAAGAAATTGCTATACACCTTCTAGTGCTGTGTAGGCAGAACTATAAAATTTACAGTGCATATGAGATAAAATTCCTCAATAACCAATAAAAATCCAGGATTTGAGCTTCAAGTATTGTAGTTTCCTAGAAATATATTTCACTCTTTAGCAACACAAAACAGACGAATAGCGTAGGAAGCTTGTGTCATACTCTGACTTGTATGCAGTTACTTAAACAGAGGGCTTGGAGGAGAAGGGAGGATATTTATTACACACCTTGCTTATATTTTTCAAGCCAGATTCTTGTGTCCAGGTGCATATTCAAATGGATAGATGCTTGTGTGACAATCTGTAGCTGTATTTCATGCATTCATACCCTGCCTCTTTACACCGTCAGCACTTCCAGTGGTTGATCTCCATCTCAGCCGTTTCATCTCTTCACTTGCACTTGGCATTAGAAGGACAGCTGGCAAGAGATGCGTTTTGTCTACATTTCTCCTTCCAGATCCCTGGAGTGTAACACACTGACTCTTCCTTCATTGGTGCTAATTGCTCCCATGTCATCCACATGGAAAATTCCCAGGATTCTTTCTGCTCTGTATTTAGCCAGGATTTATTTTGGTCCATCCTGCCTTCCCTATAACTGTGCCACCACTGTGTAGGGCCAAGTGTCTGTTGCTACCTCTCCACCTGGTCACAGTTGAAAGCTGCCCTTCTGTGGGTGATTCGGACCTGAATATGCCAGCTCTGTTCCCAGTCATCCTCAAGGATCCCATGGTGCCCCAGAGATGTCTAGCCTGCTCAAAGACTGGGATGTAGCTCTGAAGTCCTGACAAGAAGGGCTATTCATGTGGCCATTTTCATTATTTTAGCAGAGACCTAGTACTTCCATTTCACCTCACATTTCCTGACTTGTCCTCTGTTTCCAGGTCACTCTTCTGCCTAGATGAGGTCACTTCTGAGCTCTTCTCCATCCCCTTTTTCCAGACAGGGCACAAACAAGGGGTACACACATGTGAGGGCACACATGATGACATGGCACGTGATGTTGGGTAGTCTCTCTGCATATGCCGTTCTTTGGTGTTAGATCATCCACATTTGGCTTAATAGAGTTATTTAAAAAACAAGACTTTTTGAATGCCTGAAGACCTAGTAACACCATGACCTCATAGTTGCCTTGTGTGGATGCCTGAAAACTCCCAGGGAAGAGTGGTTCTTAAAGTGCATCTTTAATTCCTCTTGAGATTTAGCAACTCAAAAAAACAATTGGGAAGAAGAGATCTGGTAGATGCTGCTAAACCTCAGTCCCCTGCACTGATGGATGAGATGATGTTTGTTTGAGTTCATGTGTTTCCCTAGGGAGAACTCTGCTGCAGAAGTAGAGAAAGTTAGACTTTGTATTAAAGGGATCTTGAAGTTAAATAAATAGTAGAGGGTAATAGTTAATTGAGATACTTGCAGAAAAAGGAAAAAAAGAGGAGTGGGTTGTGCTGAATTGGTGTTGCAGATCACCTTTTAGACTAGACCTCCACAAGGTCTTAAGATGTTTCTCTGCTGGAGATGGATGGCCTAGCAACAAGTTTGCCTCTAGAGACATGCCAGGCTTTCCCCAGGGGCATGTGAGAGTTTTTTTATAAGTCTTCAGATGCTTGTTATTCCTTCCCATATTGCATATTTGTTTGACTGGTTCTTCTTCATGTTTCAGCCTGAAAGGATAGATCCCAGTGCATCCAGGCAAGGTTATGATGTCCGCTCAGATGTCTGGAGCTTGGGAATTACATTGGTAAGTGAGTGTCATTTAAAGCCTCTGCTACATGGTACTTTCCTAGTGGGCAACCTTAATACCCATAATACGCAATGGAGTTGGTTAGTGTTAAATGCATGCATGAAGCAAAGCCCAGCCCCTCTGCTGTGAAGCATTTGCATATTGTGATTGAAGTGGGCATCTCTTGGCTCGTAAAGAATAGAAATCCTGTCAAGGCAGATGGCTCCCCTGAACCCCTGGGGATGCATTTAGCTGCAGCTATGTTTTGCAGCGAAGGAGATGTGAACAGGAAAGGTGGTAGAAGAGTTTTTTCTCTTCAAAATCTCAGATCAGAAAGACTAGTGGGTGTGGTGGAACACTTGGCCCATGTAGAATAAGCTTCTGGTAGCCCTGGTTTCTCGTGTGCTTGGGCTGTGCAGAAAGCTGCTACTAATCCTAGATGTCACCTTCTCTTTCTGCTCTGGCTAACCACAATGCTGGTGGGTATGTGCCTTGATAGTGTGAAAAAGTCATCCATTCCCAGGATGTTGAGTTTGAAGAGAAAATGTGAACAATGAGTATGAGTCGGTAGCCTCTGTCAATCTGCTTTCTTTCCTGCTGATATTTTAAAATGTTCATTCTGTCAGTGTCCATTTTCTCTAGTGATTGTAGGATGTTTGGGATGGAGATAGGGATGGATTTTGCCCTCCGACCTGTAAGCACCTAATAAGAATATTGGTCCACTTTATCCACCCAGTAGAAACATTCACAGCATGCAAGTATGGCATAGCCAGGTTAAATATGAAAGGTATCTCTCTCCGTTGACTGTATGGGGACATACATATGTAGACACATAAAACAGCTATTGAGTATAACTTCTCTGTCTCTCTCTCAGTTGAGCTTTGTATAGGGGATAGAATGAAGTTCTCCCTTGGGCCCTTCTGGGATACTTGTAGAGATTTTCTTATCTTTATTGAAATTCCCTTTTTTTAACCTATCTTTCTGGTGCGGTTGCTGTATTTTTGTAGTATGAGCTGGCCACAGGGCGATTCCCCTACCCCAAATGGAACAGCGTGTTTGACCAGTTGACACAAGTAGTAAAAGGAGACCCACCACAGCTGAGCAACTCAGAGGAAAGGGAGTTCTCCCCAAGTTTCATCAACTTCGTCAACTTGTGGTAAGTGTTTCCTGCTTCAGGTGCACGCAATCCACTAGTTACTTGGTAAGATACTTGGTAAGAGTCATAGACCAAGCGTTTCATCACTTAGTTTCACATGCCTGCACCAACATGAGGGTGAAGACTGCATTTCACTTCTTTGAAAGGTGATGAGTGGAATGTACATGGCAAACTTTTGGATACAGCTCTTCAGGATAGGAATAAGGAGAAAACTTCTGAGAGTCTGTGCTCAGGAGAGGCATGATAAGATTCCTTTCATGGTCAGATGAGGGCCTATCCAGTGCAGCCTGTTCTTTGGTATGAAGCGATCTTGCAACAGACTTGGTTTTTACCTTTTCTTGAGCAGGTAGAAGCTTGAGACTCCTAGCAGTACTGTGTCATGGCTGTACTGCAAGTCTATGTTAGTCTTCTCTTTTGTATAGGAAGGGGAGGAAGCCTTTCTTTCTGGTAGGAAGAAGTTCTGTTCAGTGTAGTGAATGTCAGGACCTGTTACAATTGGCTTGCTTACTTGTTGGCCTCATATCTTGTGTCAAGTCTTGTGACAAGATCAAGACTAGAGATGCTTTTCTGAGACGACTGGACGTGGCTTCTGCAGTTTTGTCAGCCTTGGATGGGAAGTGTCATTGTTTGCGTGGCGGCTACTTAGAGCAATTTGTCTGCTCGCCACATGTGCATGGTCCTCATTAGCTAAAGGGCTGACTGAGCTTTCTGACCAAGCACTTTTCCATCAGAATGTGACAGTTAATCTAAACTAATTTTGTTAACCAAATAATGAAACGCACAGGACCTCCTTCATTCATGTTCACAGTCCATCTGCTCTGGGCAAGACTTTTCAGACTGCTGGACATCCTGGCTGATGAATATCCCCCAGGCAGGGGTGCCTATCTCAAAGCTCTGTGACACAGGAAGATGCAGCTCTAGACAATTTTTAACTCAGTGGAGGTTTTCTTTCAGGATTCTCCATCCATTGGACATGCAAAAGGTGCTGATTTGTGGTTGTTTGTCTTTCAGAATTAGGATTTTTTCTGATCAGTAGTTCTGCCTTTCATCTGGCTTCTGGCTGCCTTTTGTCTGTAGAAAATAGGGCATCAAAAAAAAGCTTCATTTTCTCAATACTAAGACTCTGTGGTGTTTGATTAGAAAGTCCAAGTTGCTTTCCCATGTGCAGTACAAGCAGCAGTTTCTTTCCCATGTAGTTCTCCTTAGAGAAAGCACATCATTACAAAGTTCACAAAGTTAGGAGACTGCTGTCTTGCTTACATACTCATGAGTTTGGCTCCAGAGGACCCAAAAGCAGAACCTGAGTGATATCTCTGCTAAACAGCAGCATCTTTGACCTATTTTTAAAGTGCCAAGAAAAATGGAGAATGGAGTCCTACAGTGGCAGTCACATGGCAGTCAATGAGAAAAGGATATTGCTGATAAAGCAAAAATCTTTTTAAAACTCTTTTTTTTTTTTTTTTTTACTTTGACTCTCAGCAAAACTGTGAAAGCCTGTTTGGAATATTTTTCCCATTTTACCCACCTCCCTGTGTTCCTTAGATATCTGACTATCAACAGTCACGTTCATCCTGGACCTGCCTACAGGACCTTACTGCTCCAGAGTTTGCAAGGTATCCAAGCTCTGTTCCTGGCTGTTTGGAGCTTCATGCTGGCAGCTGCAAAGTTAGTACTTGCAGGAAGAACCACAAGGTCTTGAGATCCAGAATGCCTGGGAAGGAGATTAGACATTCCACCAAAAGAGTTATATAGCACTTGATTCTCCAAATTGCCATTCCAGACCCACAGCTTTGCATCAAGCTTGAAAAAAAAAAACAAAATAAAAAAAGGTCTGTTTTATGAACATACACATAGAAATCCCAGAAAAAAACTTGGGCTATTATGTGAAGTTCTGAATACTTACATCTAAGGCATAGTGCAGAGCACATTTAAACTGTAGAGATCAGTAAAGTAATAGCAACTGGATAGCAGAAGTTTGAAGTGAGGGTGTTTGCACAGCAGCAATGGGACTTCTTACTGCTTCTATGTCTGTGCAGCTGGTTCAGACGACAGAAAAGAGCCAGACATGTAGCGTAGTCACCCTCTGTTTCTCTGAATAATTTGTGGCCACACTGTGGCTCAGCTTGAAAGAGATCCTTCATCCATGCTGCTGTTGGAAATCAGGTTTAACTCTCCTAGTTTAGGCAAGACTCTATATCCCACCGCATCCCATTGCACCCCCATCTAACCCTGGCATTCTCAGCATGACTCTGCAGAGATAACTGCTGGCTTGGAACTGGCGGTCCTCATGGCAGTGTATGAGGAGCCCTCTCTTCACGCTGTCCCTGTCCCCACCTCCTGTTCCCCATGGCTGGGAGGCTGCTGGATGCCTCTGCAAACACCTTAGCTTGCACCCCATGCAAAGAAGGGAAAGCTGGGGGTGAGTGCAACAGTCCAGGTGGGGTGTCTTTGCCTGGATGGAAGAGCAAGAAAATAAGATCAGTCTGAAACATTCAGGTCCTGGCAGAAAATGATCCCTTCAGTGTGTTCCCTGAAAAGATGCTGTCAAGCCTTAGTTTCATCGCTGTCCTCTTTCTTCCTTGCGATCGTAACTCTCAAGATGACTGTGTGTCGCCTTGCTGAGCACCGTCCCACTCCAGGCCCTGCTGCGCCACCACGCTGCACCCTCTCTTCTTCACCAGGAGGGGAGGAAGGCTCCAACTTGCCCATGCATCCGCTTGGCTCTGATCACTCAGCCAGGATGTCTGCGAGGGCCCTAGCACTGCAGATGAGCCTGTCTTGCCGCCCGGGAGAGGGGACCTGGTTAGACCAGGCATGGTGCCAGGCCTGGCGCCCTGAGTTTGCCTTGCTGTGCCCACCAAGCGTATGTCAGGGCCAGCAGCTGTGCAGGCATCAGTCTGGGCCTGCTGGTACGGGCTGCCTCCATCTCGTGTCCTCATGGCAGGCCCCTGCACTGGATCTCAGAGGGGCTGTGTCTTTCTCCTGAGGCGCCCTGAGGCGGCTTCTGTCACCGCAGACCTCTCCCTGGGCACCCATCCTGTCTGTATTGTCCTTAACCAGTGTGGGTTTTCCTCGTGGCCTTTGCTGCCACCTGCTGTCCCCGCCATGATCTGGGTTGTCGCCCAGCCTGCGGTGGCCTGGTCCTTAGACCGGTTGTCTCCTTGCACTAGGAACCAGGCAGGAGATGGGATCATCCCAGAGCTGATGGCTTTTGGGACATCTGTGTGGCCTCTACCTGGTACCCTGCAAGGCAACTTGTGCCTGCTGGCAGGGGAGGTTTCCTTGCAAGTGTGTCCGGCCTGTCTCTGCGTGTCTGGTAGTGAATGACACATCTGAACAGCAGCAGGTTTTAATCCAGCCTGATGCTGCCAAAGAGCTGCCACTGGGGCTCTGCTCCCACCCAGAGTCCCATCCTGATGGCCACGCAAAGCTGCCACCCTTGCAGGTCTGGGGGAAGGTGGCAGCCAGCAGCTTCAGCTCTGTGTGAGGGAGATAGAAAGGACTGAGAGAAGGTGAAGCGAAGGTAGGCCAGCATGACAGGCTCTTCTTCTCTTAGCCAGAGGGACTCTGTCTTCTGTGTATTGAAGCTCCGTCCTTGCCCTCACACATGCCAGGAAGACCGTGCCTTGCCTGTTTTGCCTTGAGAAGGGTGTGTGTTTCCTGGCAGGCTGCGTCCACTCTCCTCTGCACGTGGGCCGGGCTGCCGTCCTGGCTGGACAGCAGGCCAGAATCGTCAATTGCAGCCATCTGAAAAATCCAGTTAGGCTCAAGTCAAATCTGCTTCCTTTTGGAGACAGTTGTTATGGTCTTCTAGCTTGCTCTGTGTCCAGGAGGATTTGGTGGTGGTCATGGGATTTAGGTTTTTGCCAGCACCTTCAGTCATGTAGAGAGGAAAGATACTGCATGTGGTGACTCACAGAAGGAAAAGTACGTTCATTTTGGGAGCCAAATTCCTGGACTTGAATGGCTTGGCTGGCTGTGAATCCCAGTGTAAAATCAATCTCCTATCCTGTAAAAAATTAACATTTAATGTAATAACTTCCTAAGTCTGCCTCTTCCTAATTCTCTTTCTGCTTTCTTTAGCCTTACAAAGGACGAGTCCAAAAGGCCAAAGTACAAAGAGCTTCTGGTAAGTGCAAAGTATGGCTGACTGTGCCAGCTGTTCAGACCCTGCACTGGAGCTGAGTTGCACATCTGGGGTAGCTCTATGTTTTTTTTTTTTTCAGATGATTAAGACAGAGTGTCCATCTCCACAGCCTTAGGGAAAACACTGCCTTGATGCCATTGTTCCTGGCCCTATGCAGTTTATGATTAATGTCTGTACATAAACAGCTGAGGGGTTTTAGGAGATCGACACACACAGAAATGCTATGTTGCTGTGAATTAGCTAACATGGCTAGCCTGTGAGATCACTGAAGTGCACAGGCTCAGGCAAAAGCTAGGTAGGCCCTATGAATTCTGCCTTTGCTTGAGATCCTGGCACTGACACTCAGAACCACTGTCAAATTGGTGACCATGAACACATGAACGTAAATATGTAAATACTTCCAGTGCACAAGCCACACAATGAGATTGTGAGTTTACAGGCAAAACTGTGTCCTGAAGAGGACAACACAGTGTCCTGGTACAGGGAATCAGCACAGCCGGTGATGGTGGGATCATGAAGGAGGGAACTCACAGAGGCTAATGGTTGGATAGGTCACATGTAGCAACCACAGCTCTTCAGGGTATGTAAGCCTGATCACCCTTCAGAGGTGATGCAAGATTTCACATTGGTCAATGGCATTCTGTCCTCCAGTATTCACTCAGTGGTTTCAGCATGCCAACCTGCTTATAATCCTTGGTCTCTTATTCCAGAACAGAGAGTATGGATCCTAGGGTTTGAAATAGAAGTGTT
Source organism: Nothocercus julius (assembly GCA_013398735.1). NCBI lineage: Eukaryota > Metazoa > Chordata > Aves > Tinamiformes > Tinamidae > Nothocercus > Nothocercus julius. The sequence goes on along the minus strand of VZSV01000170.1, from coordinate 1,586,980 downwards.
TTGGGAAGCATATCTGGACCAAGCCGCCCTAAGCAGAACAGCTCCTGCCTAAAAAGTCATTATGTCATTTCCCACCTGCTCTGAGTTGGGTCCAGCCTAAACAGCTTCCTGGGCAGATCAGGGTTCAGGACAACTGGGTTTGGAACCAGCCTGGTGTTTAACCTCTACAGGTCCTATATGCCTGTTACTCCTGTCTCCCCGTTGCTGAAGAGAGTGATGTCAAAATCTCTGTTCCAAATATTTCAGCGAATGTGTTACAGAAGAGCCAGGTGCTGCCAATATACATTCTCTCTGCATCCAGTTCAGCAGGTTGCCACATGGATGTCTGCCCCAAGCTAGCTCTGGAGGTGCAGCTCTCTATTGCACATTTAACTCCCCTTTCGTAAGTGCCCTGGGCAAGGCCATATCTTAAGGTCCTACAGTCACTACTGAGTCCTTTGTTCTTGATTTAGTCAAATTATATGCTATACTTTTAACTGGGGAAGCCAATTTGTGTCACTAAGGTGAAGTAACCTTGTTTTTTATCTAATTCCAGAAACATCCCTTCATTCTGATGTATGAGGAACGCACAGTGGATGTTGCATGCTATGTTTGTAAAATCCTGGATCAAATGCCAGCAACTCCCAGCTCTCCAATGTACGTCGATTGATATTGCTGCTACATCAAACTCTAGAAAAAGGGCTGAGAGCAACAAGCTGTAAAGAATTTTCATCACATATTGCAGTGTTTTTAATGCTCGCCCAGACACCATGTGCAATAATATTGGTGTTATTTCCATCCTGTCTGTATACTGTTGTCCCATATAAAGTGCATCCCTGTAATACCTGATCACACAGTGTTAGTGTTGGTCAAAGAGAGACCTCATCTTGCTCTTTTGTGGACATATTCATGAAATGTGGAAATAAGTACATTTATTTGTTGACCGTGATTGGATAGCACCTAAAATTCATTTCTAGACTCAAAACTTGGAGACTTCTCAACAGCTACTGGAAAGATTTTTCTCTCAAACTCTTCCAATTGTTGTTTCAAGTAATAATAAAAAGCAAACAAACAAAAGTTAGGCGTTGTCTGTCTGAACATTAAGAGACTTTGCCTGGAGGGAGAAGAACTTGCTTAACCAACAAGACACTTTGCCTTCCGGAGCTGGAAAGGCAAAGGAGAATTTTATTCTTCACAAAGTGCAATAGATTTACTGCTATGAAATTCTGTTGCTTTACAGTCTCAGTGTACTTTCTGGGGACAGTGTGCTCAGTTGAACTTCCTGTTAAAGAGAGATCATGTTAAATATAGTGAATATGTCTTTACCAAAAATATGTTGCGTTGAAAGAGGCTAACATTAAAATATTCAGAGGTGGGATAATGTATTCTTCTCTCCTTTTACCAAGCCAGCCACTCTTCACTCTAACTAGGTGTCCTGTAAATTGTTACCTGGTAAGATAAGACCTTTGACCTGAAGAATTATTAAACTACTCAATTGAATTTAACCTGCTTGTGACCTGATTTATAGCTACAGTGCTCACCAGCTGGCTTTGCTTTGACTTCGATAAGTGCAGTTCACAAGTGTGCAGCTGTTTTAATGAGCCACAAATGAATGTCTGTGATTTGTAGTTCATCATTCTCTTCACTGTCCTGAATCCTGATGCTAGCACTTCTTCACAGGCTCCAAGCATAGCCCTGCAACACTGCTGCTTGCTGGCCTTGTATTCTGTTAAAGATAAATCTCAGCATTTCCTTCTACTTCAAGCAGGATGGTGGGGATGTTCTCCCACCCCACCGCTTTGGGGCTCTGTGGCTAGTTGCATTGCTGCAAATCTGAGATACTGCTTTGCTTGTTGAAGAGATTGTTCATCTTATGGGTATTTTTACCCTCTTCTGTGACCCTGAATAGCTCCTCCCGAGTGAACTTCACTGAGGTTGTTTGGTGCCAGGTAACAGAAATGGTGGTGGATTTTTTTTTAATTTGGCATCTTTTTCAGGGATGATTTTTTTTTTCATGAAAATAGATTTTTTTTTCCAAAATGTTGCAATATCCAGACATTTAGTAGCATACCAGTGATGAAATGGGGCCTGTGGACTCTGTGACTTTCAGTATGTCATTTTAAGTTGACTAGCTTGGGCACTTGGTAGGACTTGATCAATATTAGAGCAACTAATTGTTGGAGCTGTGCAGCACAACTGGATGCAGGACACAGAGGGCTAGAGATGTAGTTGGAGTGAAAACACAGTGGTACTGGCAGGATTTCTGTGGAAGGTGATTCCAACTGCGAAACCAGTGCTACCAAATGAAGAGCAGGGCTAATGTGAAAGCACCAAAGAACAGCACCTCTCTTGTGTCCCTGCTGTAGCTGCTCAGCTGAGAAAGCAGAAAGCCAAGGAAAGACAGTGCTCTCGTAGACTCCTGGCATTTCTCTGGCCACTGATGTGATGCCCTCCTACCCATCCTTGCAGTAGTGGGTCATCTCCAGCTTGGCTGTGTGGAGCCATTCCTGTCTGCCCCTGCAGGCAGAAGGGAACAGCCGCTGTGATCCCATGGGACAGGGAGGGTCCTCAGCTCCTTCACGGATTGTGTTCCTAAAGATCTGTTGGTCAGATGAAACAGTTACTAAAACCTTCCCACGATGGATAAAGCAGAGCTCTCCAAAGTAACTAGTTGTTCTCAGCACCCCTGATTAATCAGGCAGTCACATGGAAGTGTTAGTTCAACAAAATACATGGTATCTAAATACCTAATATCTAGAGTCCTTTAGACTCAGAAAACTCAACTTTTCTTTGACTCAGCCAATCTCAACAGCTGTTGATTCATCTTACCAATCCCCAACCACCTATAATGTAGTATCAGGCACTAGTGAATTTTACAAGGTGCTGACTAGGTTGAATCAAGAATGACAGACTGTATAAAGAAAGACATATTTGGAGGTGCTCTGCCCTTGTTCCCACCTTTCAGACATTAATGGTTGGTTCAAAACTTCTCTCTGACAACAGCAGCAGGCCAGGCAGCTTGTAGAGAACTAACACTAGGAGAGATGAATTCTCCCCAGAATCTTTCATTCCACCATAAGCAACAGTCTTGCTCTGCTCCTTCACTGCAGCTTGGAGTCTGTTCTCCACTGCCAACCCCACCTTTAGCTCATCTTTAGCAGGTCAGTTCATTTGCTTTCAACTGATGGGAAATGGAAACCAGAAGCTTTGCGCTCCCAGTATTGAAGTCAGGTTTGGAATGTGCTGTGGCATGAATGGGTACACAGAAAGGCAGGTCTAGTGTATTAAGTATAGATTATAAACTATTAAGGGTGCAACATTTATTACAATGTATCTTTATTAAAAAAGTGTATAGTGTTCAGAAGCTGTGAAAATAGTGTAAGAACTGTACATTGTGAACTCTGGTTATTTTTTTCTTCTTGTACCATAGAAAAAATGTATAAAAATGATCAAAAAGCTGATGTGCAGGGATGTTGCCTTATTGTCTGTAAAATGGAGCTCAGGAACATAACTGCTTCAAAGAGCTTCAGAATATTTTATCCAATATCCTGGTTTGACTTTCTTCTCTATATAAGATATTATACATGGAATCAGAGTGTTTATGTAATAGTTCTATCCTTTTGCCTGCAGGTCAGTTGTAATAAAACTAGGATGCGACTGTGACCTTGTTATTTTCATTTTGTAAGGTCAGACATAAATGAGAAGATTCATTAAAAGCTGTTGAAATGCTTGACTTCCAGGCCCTTCCTCCAGGTGAAGGTGGCTTGGCAGGAGAGAAGCAGCTTTCAGTTAGAAAATGCTTATGCTAAATTAAAAAGAAAAACAAATGCAGGGAGAGCTGGATGTATTTTCTTTCTCTGGGAGACTGCTGAGAATTCAACAGCTCCTCTGTGTGCTTGGGTGCCTCTAGCATCAACCCTGCTTGCTGCACAGTGAGCTCTGATGGGATCTGGTGGCTCCAGGTCCTCATCCTGGCAAAGAAGGCAAGTGGTGGTGCCCAAACGCTGGGAGCAGGGCAGCTGCAGCCTCTTGCCAGGCAGAAGCTGATATCCTTATATGCTCCTTCATTTTGCAAGAGTGGCGACTGTCTGCAAAGCCCAGCCAATCTAGGAGGACCTAGTCCTGGGCAAATGCCAACATCAGGCCTCCTGGTGTTGGAACAAGTGTCTGTCCTGCCTGGAAGCCATGGAGGCCTTGGTCACTTGTCAGGCAGGTCGCCAGCGCAGCCTTAGTGAACCCCAGAAATCTTCCTAGGAAAGAAGGCAGTGACAGGACAGAGCGACCAGCCATGCACATCTGTAATGCTCACACAAGTTTGATTGCCCCAGGAATGCAGGATTCAGTGAAGGGAGAGCCTGAGCATAGTGTCAGGCAGCACTGGTCATACCACAGTTTAGAAGCAGAAATGTTTATGAACAGGTAGAGTGACTCAACATTGGCTCTTGCTGTGTCTCTTCATTTTGAGGGTGAGGATTTTACCATGAGAAGGGAAGGCAGAAAATGGAGTTGAAGAAACTATTGCTGTGCAGAGATCCACTGAGTGGAAGGTTGACAGTGGCTGAAGTCTGTCAGTTGGTGTAGATTCAGAGTTTCCAACATCTCAAAGATCCTCTGGAATGTTCCTGCCCTGACCACAGTTCTTTATATCTTTTTGGACCACTTTCTGTCCCTACTCTTCAGCCAGCACCCAAGATTCTCGATTCACTGAGCTCCAGGTTGAAGAATAAAATCCAGGCAAATGCTGGGAAAACAGTTTTTACCTGTTGGTCAGACCCTGGAAGATTCATCTCCTCACCTTACAAGCCTTTACTCCATGAATCTGAGCTTTTCATGGATTCTTTCCTTTTGCACTGCAGCTTGCTTTTGCATGCTAAATTTGTTCTCTAGGAAGAAGTAACAACTGATAAGAAGCTGAAAGAAGTTGGTGGTTATGTGAGAGTCCACCTGCCCATCGTAATATTGGCTCTTCCCTACCTCTACAGGAGGAAGTGTTAGAAGAGTCCCTCTTTCCCTGCCATTGTGTGACATGTGAAAGGAACTGCTATTTGTGGCTGCTTCAGTTCCTTTCAACTGTCCCGTTGACCTGATGCTCAGTTTTTCTCCTTGAAGACTTTTTCCTTCCCCATTTGAACTTTATTATAGACTTTACTGAGGACTCTTGTTGTCATCGTGCCACTGCTGAGGATGATATATCAATCTTCTGATCCACATCCCATGTGCTTCTACTGCCTCAAGTAGGACACACACCTGACCAGTACCAATGCTTCTTCTGCTTTGACTACTCTGGCATTCATTTTTATGAATAAACATAGATGGCTTTTTTCAACCCCAGAGCTGGAAGACCTCCTGTGGCCAAAAAGACCAGGTCCATATTGCTTGGGTCTGACCTCAGCTCCTCGAAAGGTTGTCAGTGCTGAGGAGTGACTGACAGATCCCTACCAAGACACCACTTCTATTTCATTTTCTCTGGATGACAGAACCAGTTGCTGTGAAGTCTGCCGAGACAGGCCCTTCATGTCTCTGTGTGGCTGAGCTAAAACAGATTGTATGGGTTCATGCCCTCGCTGCCAGTATCAGTTCATCAAGTAGCAACATCCTGCCACCACTGGCACTACCCCACTCCCTAGTGTAATGTAAGACTGAGGCCTCCATCGGCTGCTTCATCCCCAGAACTTCCCTCTCGTCAGAGTTTGTAACAATTTATGGTATCACTGTATTTTATCTGAAAATCAAGTAGCCTGACTCCAGGTTTTCTCTTGAACAGCATCCCATTCTTGACAGAATCTCTTTTAGCGTAGCTGTTCTGTAATTCAGAAGGGCTAAGCAGCGATCTGAAATAACCTTTTCCATGTTCTGAAGCTGTTTGCAATTTTACTGCAATTTACTGTGATACTATTCAGCAAAGGGTTCACTGACCTCAGAACCATACCCTCTTTTCAGATCATCACCAAGCATTACATAGCATCCAGAAAATTCACTCTGCTATGCTCTGTTACGATTATTACTTGTCTATGGGGCTCCAAGACCAGCTCTGAGGTTTTGATAAGTTTGGGTACTGAATGGACCCAAACAGCATGAATGAGCACGTGCACTATCACCTCTTCCTACAGGGAGCATTTTGCGTTGTTTTCCATATTTCAACTCATCTTTTGCTTGGTTTCCTTTAGCCTTCAAACTCTTCTCTCCTGTGACTGCCAGAGAAAATAAATGAAATGAGGCCTCGGTTCACTGCTTAGAAAAAAAACTTCAGCCTTGCTGTGATATCTAATAAGAACTACAGAAGCTGCCATTGCTTTGAATGAATGACGGGACCAAGAAAATGAGGAATGGCTGGAGGAAAAAGCGACTCTTGAATTTCCCATTATGTTCAAAGCTATGCAAACACTGCGACAGGAGGCTGCAGCACAAACTCCCTCTTCTGGAAATAGACAGTGCCACTGTTGTACTGGAGAATAAAATCAGAGCTATTTGGCTGAAGCTTAGCTCTACTAACTTTCCCAAAATCACGTGCAGCCTCTGAAAACATAATGGGTGAAAGCCCTTGGTGTGTACAGAAAGGCCACCGACTAAATCTGGAGTATTTGCTTGTAGGGTTGTATGTAATGAGCAGATGGGTTTTGCGTGCGCACATTTATGCTTTCGAGCGTGCACACGTGTGCAGGGGTTGTACATGTGAATCTGGGGCACACTTGCAGCCTGGTTTTGCTGGTTGCCAAACGGATGCTGCTGTTAACCCAGTGTGGATGTGCGGTGGGAGCAGGCGGCGAGCCCTGCCCGTGCCCTGCAGCACTGCTCTTCTTGTCCAGGGTGGCCAGGGCCAGGGCACTAACATACTGAGATATTTCCAGTCCAGAGTGCTGACTGCTTCTTTTGAAAGAGATGCTGACCCAAAGAGCAGAATTTGTTAAAGAATAAAATGAAACCAAAGCTAACAGAAGGAAAAGGTTTTAGAAACAGGAACCTCCAGCTACCTTGTTTAGAAGTCTTCCAGGAAAAAAAAAAAATCGCTTTGAAAGAAAGACTTATGCTTTTGTAAGGACTGTAACTGCCTCAGGGAATGGAATTAAAACCAAGTGACTGCACTGGAATTGTTGCTGTTGCAGACGAGTGAAATCAAACGGCAAATCATGAGCAGACGAGTGGCAAGACAAAGGGTTTTTTAATAATGAAGGTGTTGTTGGTAACACAGGTAAAGAAATGTGCTTGCTTACAAGTTTGAAGCTGACAGCATCCCTTTAAATAAGGAAATACATTTGTTGAAAGGAGAAAATTACCTGGAAAGCCCTGTACAATTATGCAGTGTAGCTGCTAACACTACTCTGAATCAAGTGCTATTATTCTCCACGAAATGGCTCTAAAAATCTCTCACTTACAAAAAGAAATTCCTCTTTTAAAAAAACAAAAAATGCAACCTGTGATTATCTATCCTAGCAGTGCACTGTGACCGTTTGTACAATAGAAAAGTGGTGCTTTAAATAGTGACTTAAAAGCTACTGCCATGTTCTTTATACAGCATGCAACAACGCCATGAACTGGAGACACGGTAAGGGCTGCAGAGTTCCTTAGACAGCCCTGGCAGCCCTTCGAGCGGAGCAAACCCAGGGGCTGCTGGCCAGGCTGCCCGCAGGCCCCTTGTGCTGGACCTCGACAGCTGCTGCATCTCCGATGCGCTGTCCTTCCAGTAACACAAATATTAAATACACTCAGTCTGTAAATAGTTTAACAATCTTTGTCAGCAACAATATTTACTTTGGCAAAAACAGAATTGCAAAGAAATAGATGTGTCCGTCAAAATGTCTGCAGCAAGTTCTTTGGTGGAAGCCAAGAAGTGAAGCGAAGGCTCCTTCTCACTAGAGCCTGAGGAAGGATATTGCACAGAGACTCGCAGAAGAAATGCTGGTGACTTCAAACTGGAAGCATCACTGCAGGAGAGCATCCATCTCCGCTGGCTTCAGAAGAACAAGCTCCTCTAGGCTCAGTGATTCACAGCTGTTCTCTGGATGGCCTGGCTCTGAGCTGAGTGAACAGTGATGCGGGAGTATAGCCAAAAAGAGGAGAATCTACTGGGGAACGAGGGAGACTCGTGGGGAGGAAGAAGGAATGGGTGCAGAGGACTGCAGATTATGCAAGCGGGTGCTCATACAGAACTGTGGCCACACAAGGACCCGCTCAGCCCTGTCACACAGGCAGGTTGCTGAGCTGTTACTTCTGGCTGCCCTGGCACCGAGGTCATGCAGAGTGGCTGCAATCCACTGTTCCTTCCAGCCACAAAGAGGACGGTCCCTGCAAAGCTTTGCCGTATTTTCTATATAACTTCCTCCTGAATCTGGGCCAAAACACATTACACATCTGTACCATGCTAGCGGGGACATGGCCGCTCCGTATGAATGCCCTTCCTTTCAACACCTGCACCTGCAGCCTGAGCCTTCCACATCCAGAGCTCTCTTTCAAGGTCACAGGCATCAGCCTGATTCAGTTCAGGCTGCAGCTGGGACTGTTCCCTGGCTTGCATCCCACTGAACAGAGTGTGCACATTACCGAGTGCCACCACGCACATGACAGACTCCCTCTCTCGACCACCTGGAGCACAGCTATGCAGGGACAGGGGCAGCGTGGCCTCGAGCCCTTTTGGGCAGGAGGAAGGAAGCAAGGCTAGTCTGGCAGCGCAGACAAGGGTGCTGGTTGCCCTGGGCCGGACAGAGTGCCTGGGCCTCCCCACTCCTGCACCTCCTGCTCTCAGCACAGCTAGAATGCACCTTGCAATATTGCCTAGCAGGCTAGCAGGGCAGGAGTAGGGAATGGGGCAGCAATGGGTCCTCCTCTGGATGATTCTGGCTGCTTCCCAGGTGAGTTCTCCTCACCCCACAGTTTTGTCATGAGCTGCTCCAGTTCTCACAGGAGTGACTCCTAAAACTGGGGGGGAGGAGGAAAAAGAGGACAGAAGAAACAAAATGGAATTTCTAGAAAATTGTCAGTCTAGAAAAGTGTTTTTAAAGGCACTGACACCCTCTGTGAGGATGTGTAGATGGAGCAAAACCAAAGTACCAGAGCTATTGTGTTGTCAGTTCTCAGTACCTGGAAATTGGAACAAGTTTATATGTTGGCAAAATGACTCCAGTTTCTCCTGAATGTGACACATTAGCCCTGTGGGTTCTCTGGTGTGATGGAAACACTGTGCTGGCTGCTGTAGGCATACAGTATCCTGCTTCCACCACCCTCCCTTTCACCACTGCTGTAGGTGAAGGTCCATGCTGGTGTTTAGATTAAGATCAGTAACATCTAAGAAATCGATGTTGAAGATGCTGGGACCTGCAGGAGTAAGAGAGCCAAAGCCCGTGGCAGAGCTGGGAGGGGTTAGATCCAGCCATTCCATTGTTTCCCATGGAGATTCAGTGAAACTCATTTGTAAACCAGGGCCGTCAGCAGGGGAAGGGGAGAGCTGGGTTTCCATGGGCGAGAGGGGAGTCTGTAAAATCTCCTGGGAGGTGAGCAGTTCATCTGTGGCTTTGCCAGAGAACCCCTCTATCATCCCTTCAAAGTGGGACTCTTCTCCTCCCATCTTCAGCAGGGCAATTTCTCCGACTCTCCCTAGTGGGCTGTGAGCATTCAGTAAGACTTCAAGGTGAGTGTCGCTGCTGCCTGGACAGTGCTCAAATGAGAGCTGGGCTGAGGAGACCTGTTCAAAGGGGGCAGATGATTTGGGGAGCGAAGTGCTGGAGTTCCCTGTAGACACTGTTATCTGAGGTACTTTCTGGAGGCAGGAACGATCTTCCTTGGCATTGGCTGGCATTTCTGTACAACAAACAAAAGGTGGTTGAGGTGCTCAGGCAGCGCTCATCACCGCGGAGCACAGAGGCTCTGCCAAGGCCCCCGAGCTGTGTGTTTGGGCTGGGCCCACTCCTGAGCGAGTCCCTCTTGTGTTGCTCACCCCGTGGAAATCCTGACAAATTCCCTTTTCCTGGCATCTTGACTTCCCTGGGTTTGGACCCAGTCCCCAGGGCACGAGCACTGGCAGTTGATCACGTGGGGAAGCACATGGCTAAGGTTGTGCATAAGAGAGGGCACTGGCAGCACTTTGCACAGGGGAGGGTACTGGCAGCACTGGGAATGGCAGAAGATGCTGAGGTAGGACACTGGTGGCTCTGCATGGGGGTGGGCACTGGCCTTGCAGCTCTTTCTCTCTGAGCAGTTGGCACAGGCAGTACACCCAAGCCCGTACCCCTCCACTGAAACAGAAAGGAAAGCAGATGACCACGGTATTCAACCTCAGCACTTCCATTGGGGCACCCCGACAGCTGCCGGGCCCCATGGACCTGAGCTCGCTTGGAGCGAAAGCGCTTGAGGGGAACAGAGAAGCAGTGCATACCTCCGCTCTCAATCAGCACGTCCAGGAGTTCGTCCATCTGCTGACTTCGTGTCATCTGCTGCAGCAAACGGCAAAGAGGAGAGTAGAGCACGTTAGGAGGAAGGTCCCTCTGGCCACGAGCCAGGCGGGTGGCTCTAGAGCTCACAAACGGCTTCCTCCCATGCATGAAAGATGTTGACACAGGGCCAGCAGTGGCGCTCAGATGAGCACCACAGAGCCCTGGGACATGGGAGGTGGATGCAGAGAGCACTGCGCCACATTCTTCCCCTCCCTGCAGCTGGGCCTGTGCTCTTGCAGCCACCTCAGAGCTCCTGGACACGCAGAGTTTCCGGACCTGGCACCCAGCTTTGGCACGTGCCTGCCTGCACGCCCTGCGGGCAGTGCTGGGGCATCACCCTATGACCTGAGACTGGAAGGACTTTCCAGTCCTCCCTGCCAGCTCACATAAGCCAGTCTTTACCACTGCCAGTGGCATCACACTACTTTCCTAAAGGCACCATCACAACCGGCACTGAGGCTGTCACAGACTTTCAAGAAGAAAAGGGGTTCCTGGGTGATGGAGATAGTCCTCTCCATGGGAACACCACTCCAGAATAAGGCTGAGGGAGGCAGAGGGCATGGAGCGAGGGCAATTTGCTCCTCAAGGGCACTTTGCTCCTGAGCTAAAGAGAGGAGGTTAAGTTTCCCAGTGACCAGCCTTTTGGGATACCCAAGGGTCTGTTTCTCACATAGCTTCCCCAAAGAGGAGCCCCCACAAAGTTTCTGGACATTTGTGTGGGATGTTGTATTCCCAGGGTGGGCTGGCACTGCAAACACCACACACAGCATTGCATCTGACTGCTTTGCGGAGACTGTATTTAGCAAATAACACTTCAGGGAATGCCCATCCCAGGAGATTTTTATGGACTCAGATTTTACTGCTCACCTCCCAGAAGATTTTATGGACTCCCCTTTTACCCATGGAAATAGGCTTGTCTTATACAGAGACCACAGCATGAGCTGTTACTCCTGCAGCTGATGATTACACTAACTGTAAAAGAACACCCTGCAGAGCCCTAGTCCTGTAGAAAAAAAAAAAAAAAAATCATGCAGTTACCTGCTTCACTGCATCCTCATAGGGTGGAGGCTGCTTTACCTCTGAGAGGGCTGGGCTTGACTTACAAAAACTTGGGGATGGAATAGAAAACTTTAGACCTGCCTGCGTAGCCATCTGCGTGGGGGAAATATAGGGAAATGGAATCAATGCACAGGGAAAAGGTTATGTTCCTTTTGGCACTGTCAAAGGCCCAGTTCTCTTTCACCCCAATTGAAACCAGAGTGACTTGAGAGAAATGAATGATGTTATACGTCAAATTAGATGAAACAGGGCAGGTGCCAGGCATCTGGGCAGGAGGCAGGTAGGTGAACTAGTGCCTTTAAGTTAGTTCTGAGGAAAACAGTGAGGTCCAGGGCTGGGCTGACCTCTGGTCATTGCCTGAGATCTGGCCATGGACATTATCCCTCAGAGGGGACTGGTGAATGTGCAAAGTAAGAGGCAGAGCTGCCTCACTGCCTCTCTCAGTGTATCACCCTGAAGCAGAGCCCTGTGTGACAGTACAGTGCCCAGCTGCCTATCTCACCTGCATCACTGTCCCCTGAGCAGCTTGGAGGCAACACTGCATCTCACCATCTATCTCACCTCTGTGGCACTGTACTCCACTGCCCAGCACATCACTGCACACTGCTCAGCACCTGAAACGTGGGTGGCGATGCATTTCATGAGCTGTCCTGCTTGAGCGCTGGGTGTTTTGCAGCACGCTGTGCAGCTGTCGTGTACCCAGCACACACTGGTTGCCCATCTGCGATGGACGCGGCGCGCGTGCTCTGAATTCACCGCGCCTTGCACCACGGTAAGAGCAGCGCACTTTACACAGCGTATGGTGGGTTTTCCTGCTGCCTGAGAAGCTCTGGTAGGATGAATACATGTTGTGGGGAGGGACTGGGCACCTTGTGCCGCTCATCCTGTGGCTGCTTTTGCATATCTGCCAGCTTTCACACCAGTCCAGCTGGTGAGTAAGGAGTGGTAGATGCTGAAGGGACATCTCTCTGATGCTAACTTGGTGGCCTGTGCTCATGGTGCCACAAGGTCTCCCAAGACTGCACATCTCAGTGGCAGGTCTGCTTTGTCTTCTCAAGAAAATGCCTCCCAACGGACTGGGGTAATTGCACGCCTTCAATCCAGAGGTCAAATCCCTCTAACACTGCTAGGACCAGCAATAGTTCAGTCCTACACTACTGTGCCAGGGCTCCCCTAGGGACAAAAGGAGCTGTACCAGGGTTCTGTGAGGCTGAGGGAGTTATGCTATGGCTTTCCTCCCATGAGAGGAGAGGGAGCTGGGCAAGGTTCCTTTTGGGCAGAGGGAGCTATGCCAGCTCTCCCCAGGACAGAGGGAGCTGTGCCAGATCCCTCCAGGGCAGAGGCAGATGTGCCAGGACTTCCCCAGAGCAGAAAGAGCTGTGCCAGTGCTTGCCCAGGGGTAGGGGAGCTTTTCCAGGATCCCCTGGGAAGAAGGAGCTGTGCCAGGACTCCCCCAAGGGCACAGGGAGCTGGACCAGTGCTTGTCCAGGACTGGGAGAGCTGTGCTGGAATCCCCTGGGGAAGAGGGAGCTATGCCAAGGCTCCTCTGTGGCAGAAGGAGCTGTGCCAGTGCTCCATAAGGTCTAAGGTGATGTGACACAGTGATGTGCCACAGCCTCTTCAGAGCAGATGAAGCTGTGCCAGGGCTCTTGTGGGACAGAAGGAGCTGTGTTGTGGTCCCTTCGAGCCACCTGGCTGAGGTGGCAGCAGGGTTTCCCAGGAGATACCCTGGAGAGAAGCCTGTAGTGCCACCAGCTTTCAACTCATTCTCCATCTCAGTTACTCTCTACCTTTGCCACATGTTCCAACAACCCCCTGGATGCCCATCCTGGATGCTAGTAGTATCAATGTGACAGGGATGCTCAGGCAGGGAGGTTCAATTAAATGCCTGCAAACAAAACCACATTCTCCACCAGGATGCCAGCTGAGGCGCCCTCCACTTACCGATGCTGTGCGAAGGCAATTGCTGGTCTGCGGGGACCCACTGCGCCCTTCTGCCTGTGAGCTGGGGGACACCGAGAGGAGATAGTGGCTGTTAGGGGACGGCGGCAGGCTGATGTGCTGGGGGCTCTTTGCAGCCCCGAGCGGAGAGTGCTGGGGGGAGCACTGTGGACTAAGGAATGTTGAGGAGGTGATGGTGCTCTGGCCTGCAGACTCCAAGCAGTGGCTATTTACAATGTGAGGCAGCTGCGGCACCCCACAGTTACTTAACTTATCCGAGCTGCTGGCTTGACCCTTCAAGGCAGTTTGTTTGGATGCAAATGGACAGCTGGACACTGTGTTTTCTTGCTTGATGGGAACCCCAAAGAAATGCTGAGTGGACTGTTGCTTATCCTCAAGGCCATTGCTTCTCTTTCGTTTCTGGAGTTGCATCCGTAACTCTTCAACCTGTCTCTGCTCTTGCTGCAGCTTCCATGTCAGTTCATTAATGACCTTCTGCTTCTCCACCAGCATCTTGTCTTTCTCTGTGTCAATCCCTTCCAGCTCCAGCTGAATGCTCCCTCCATTCATGCTGCTCATGAGGCTTTCTTCAGCACTGCCGTGAACCGGTGATGGCTGCAGACCAAACTGTGGGGAAGACATGGGCCCATCGTTGAATGTGTCTGGCAAAGAGCCACTCACAGAGAGGTCAGAGGAGGCAGGGGAGATGGGTGGGGTGGAGCTTGTGCTGCCAAAGTGGTAGAAGCCGTTTGATAACATGCTGGTGGAGGACTGCGATTGGTAACTTGACAAGGTGCTCGTTGGAGTGACTGGGAAGGTGACAGTTGTTATCTCACTGAAATTGGGTACTGCGTTGTTGCTGCACTCTTGGAAGGGCCGCAGCCGTTCCATTAATGCTGTTTTGGTACCGGATACAGGCAGGCCTCTTATTCGCAACTGCTGTCTCAGTTCTGACACCTAGAAGGAAAGTCACTGATAATCACTCCTAACACTTCCCCTCACAGACAAGCCCTCAGGTTGCTGACATTTCTAACCTCCCTTCCTAGTAGAGGAAGCACCTGACATTTCTAACCAGGAGTCTGAGATCACAGGGGTTTCCAGCCTCCTGCTTTAATTCTCTGAGTCCACAGATACTCACTGTCTCACCTGCAGTTGCCAGAGCAATTGTGCACAGCACTGGCTGCTGCATATCCTTCAGGACCCTGAGCATTCCTACCAGGAAAACCATCCTACCATGTCTGCAGTCATCTCAAGAGCTACACTTTAGGATTGGCTGGTATATGCCTTGGAGCAATGTACCCACGCAAAACCTGCAGAGTAGCAAGGCAAGGTTTCCACTAACACTGCATTGACTGAATCTTAACCCAGTACGACTCTTCTCCTGGGCCTGCATGCAGTCCAGTGGCTCTGGTTTGCTGTTCCATAACACATGATCATTCCCAGCCAGCTTACCCTGCAGCATTACCCGGCATGCTTAGAAGATAGCAACGCACATTCAGGCTGTAAGACTCTGCTTTTGCAGTGACAAAGTTTGTACTCACTTTCAGATCATCTAGGTTAGACGGCAGAGGACCTGGCTTGACGGATGAGACGCAACTCTGGCCTGAAAAGGTGGTTTTCACTGGAGAAAGAGGGGTGTTGTTAACAGAAGATGATGAAGAATTTGAATTTTTGACCATTTGCTCATTTGATTGCCTGAAACGAGAAAGAAAATCTGATGTAACTTGTCTGCTCCCTGAGGTCTCTGTGCCCAGTGCCATATACCACTTCTCTCCTCCCTTGGGTCTAGCATCTCCTGTATGAGACCTGAAGGACTGTTAACCCCAAGAAGAACCAACTTGGACTGAGAGGAGATCATTGGGACCTACTAGTAGGTCACAGGCATCACAACCAGAGTTCAAAGCAAGAGACTATACTGTGCTCCCAGGCCTTCATGTTTCATTGCATGTGTCTGTCCCCTTTGCACTGGCACAAATTGGGATGGAAATAAAAGAAAAACCTGGAGGGTCATTAACTCCTGCTATTGGCACATTACCACTCACTTTAGTTGGGCTTGGTGCATCCCTGGGTAGTTGAAGTGCTGCTGCTGCTGCTGCTGTTGCTGCTGCTGGCTGAGAATCTGGAGCTGCAGGAAGAGCTGTTGCTGCTGGAGGAGCCTGGCATATGCAGAGTCCATGGGTGGAGGGGACTTCTCTGCTTTCTGGTCTGGAGGGATATACTGGTGATATTTCAGCTTCTTCACCTTGGGCTTGGTGTCCTTGGGCTTTTTGTGACGGTTCTTGCTATCACTGGATGATTTAGACTGTCGGTCCAAGAAGAAAAGGAATTAGGAGAACAGCTCCGATCACTTCCTTGCAAACTCAGAGAGAGCGCAAGGGCAGATCTCTGCAGGCAGCCTGACCGTCCAGCTCCAAGCACAGCTGAGCCTGCACTTGGGGAGATCTCCCAGGGCTACAACTCATCCCAGATGTCCTGGGGGACATAAGAGAAGAACTATGCGCCCTGCTTCAAGTGTATTTCCCCACTGCCTTGTGCCTCCTTCTGTTTCTAGTCCCAGGGCTTGTTGTCCATGCAGAACCCGAGCAACTGTCTCTCATAGAGTGCAATGTTATAATTTTGTATAATTACAAAATGGGGCCAACTTGCAGCACGTGCTGATGCAGCTGTATCCCTACATTACACCAGGCCTTAAAGGCCCAACTATCAAAGCTCTCAGCCACGTGAGGGTCGCTCAGGCCTGGACCCAGCCCTGTACCCTGGGCTCGTTCCCTTCTCCCTGCGGATGTTACCTTCACCACAGAGGGCACAGGGAGCGGCGGGCTGTCCTGCTTTGGGCTGTCACACCGGCTGCCCGGCCCCGAGGCGAGCTCCGGCGCAGTGCTGTCAGCGCCGAGGGGCTGATCCTGCAATGGAGAGGCCGGTTGCGCTACGGAGACAGGCGCCGAGTCCCCCCACAGCCGTGCGTGTCCCCGGTGCAGGCTCTGCGCGAGGCTCATTGCGGTCTGCAACTCACTACAAGGGTCCGTTCTCCTGAAGGGGCAGCCAGCATGACACCCGCCTCCCAGGCCCAGTGACCCCCCAGGCCACCAGAGTAGCGCCCAGGTCCATCCCCACAGTATCCCGCAGTAAATCCCAGTTTCCCCACCGCTCGCTCCGGTCTCCCCCCATTCCCCTCAGGCGGCGGCGGCAGCGGCGCCGGGCGGGCCGGCAGGGGGCGCCGCGGGGCCGCTCAT
>VZSV01000170.1:1529586-1570274 GCA_013398735.1 Nothocercus julius | reverse complement strand
GGCTCGGGCCGCGCCCGGGCGCGGGGGGCCCCTGGGGCCGGCTCGGGAAGCGCGGCCGGGGGAGGTGCCCGGCCCTGCCGCGGGGGAAGGCGGATCACAGAATCATTATAGAATCATAGAATCGGAAAAGGCCTTCAAGGTCATCGAGGCCAACCGTGAACGTTTGGCACCCAGGAGTATTTGCACCCGGGAGCGCTGGGGGCGTCGAGTCGACAGGGCAGTCCTGACAGGAACTTGTAGCAGCCCCTGCCACGGCTGCCGCTGCTTGGGAAATAGGTCAAAATTGGGCAAAAGTGGCTTAGGCACCTGCCTGCTGGACGGAGGGGTGGCTGGAAGGGCTGCTGGTTACAGGTGCTGGTCAGCGAGGCCCTGGCACCAAGGGCAGGCGCCGTAGTGTTTGGTCTGTCTTCATCCCCATGACTCTCGGGCTGCGCCTGCCCTTTCTGAGGGCATAAACTTGCCTGGGTGGTGGTGGAGGGGGAAAAATGCATCTCCCCCCATCCTCCAGGACATGAAGGGCCCCTCTAAGTCGCCAAGCGGAGCACATGTCCCAGGAAGGTCTGCCATGGCGAGGGGGGTACAGAGGTCCCAAGGAGCCTTTGGAATTTGCTCGTGTAGGGACTCCTGCCTCTGCGTCCTTGCCTGTGTCATTGCCCCATGGAGCAGAAAGAACGAACCTCACCAAGGCACCTGAGAGCTGCCGTTCCTTGGCGGGTTGGCTTTACCTACCTGGGATGTCCCCGAGGCTGCAGAGGAAGCTGGCTCCGAGGGCTTAGTGCCTGCTGATGATTCCGTGGAGCCCTGCGAGTCCTCACTCCTGGCCTGTTCCGGGGACAGGCCATCATTGCTGCTGTCCTCCTCGAATGCAAATGCATCGGATGACTTGGAGAAGTTCACCTGGGTACCTAAACAGGCAAGACAAAGGTGACGGAGACCTGTCAGATGCAGCCCGGGCTGTACCTGTCTGCCAGCATTTCCCAGAACATGCCAGTGTCTGCCTGTCCCTTCCTGCTGGCTGCAGAGCTCAGCTACCCCAACTGAAGGGACCTGGGGGGACTCACTGTCAGGAATGAGCCCATTGGGAGTTGGCCTGTCCCCAACAAGAGGGCTGAGGTGGTCAGATGGCAGCATGGAGAGTGCTGTCCACCTGTAGGGTAGGCCCTGAGGACCAGTTCTGCTTCTCATGTGTCCAGCTTTTCTGTATCTTGCTGTGGCATGAGAGTTCAAATGCCTCAGCCAAGCCAGACCATGCGTAGGGGATGGCATCAGCAGGGTGTGACGGGGAAGGGACATCACATGGATGCCCCCATGGCTAAATGAGCAAAACCAGTGGGAGAGAGAAGGAGGAGACATCACCTCCAAGCCCTCACTCTGGACAATTTAACTTAGGAAATGGGGAAAAGAGGTTTCTGAGGCTCGTGGGACCCTGTCCTTAGCTCCTGGAACCCTGTCCTCATGGGACCCTGACTTATCCCTTTCAACTGAGGTTGAAATCCATGTGGAGAGTGACCCATCCTTTCACGGCAGAGGAGCCAATGCTTGGGTGGACCTGACTGCAGTTAAATAGAGTCTTCCAGATCCTGTGTCTGTCAACAAGCTTCACCCCCATGAAATGTTTTGAATCACTACCATCACTGCCTAACTGTCAATAGGGGTTGCTGCTGGCATTGCTTCTTCCCTCTGCAAGGCTCCCGGCACCATATCTGCTAGTCAGATGGCAAGAGCTCTTGACCCCAGGCTTGTACTGATAAATAAAGTGCTGAAAAAGAAAAGCTCATGTGAGCTTTGGGAGGGCTACAGGTGGGGGTGGAGGAAGGAGTAGTGTCACTGTGCTCATAATCTCCTCATGCTCACATCTGGCCTTTGTCAGGCAACTTGGCACTCTGATAGTGAGGTGACAAACAGGGAAATAGGAAGGGCCTGGGGACATGCTTCCACCCATTTGCCCTGCTGGCCTAGCAATATGCACTTTCTCACTGACACGTACCCTTATGCTCTGACCTCTGCCCCTATCTGAGAGATAAAGGTTGTCTCTGATTGCTCTGGCTGGCAGTGCCGGGGTGGCACCGAGGAAGCAGGAAGCCCTGGCTCCCCTCCCCTTGCCCAGTCTGTGAACTGCTACCCAGCCACCTTCAGCTAGAGCTCTATGGATGGCAAGCTCGCATCTGACAGGACTGGGCTGTGAAGAGATCCCAGAGAGCCAACAGTTACTGATATCCAAGCATGGCTTGGCTTTGCCTCCCTCGCGGCCATGCCTGTCCCCATCCTGAGCTCTGCAGGTGTCACCAGTGCCCGCCCATCACCAGTCTCCACAGGAACCCTGGTGCTCACGAGTATCTGCTCTGTCTGCTCGGTAGGGAAATGCAAGCGGCCCAATAACACTGTCGCTATGGCAGCTCTGAGGGAATACAAACATAAGGATTTGAGAGTAGCTGTCCTGTAGAGATCCTCTGTCCTTCTAGATGCCAGGGCCAGAGGTTTCTCAGAGTTGCTGAGCTATAGGGACTGCCCCCTCTCTGCTACAGTTGTTTTCATATGCAAAACTCAGGTTAGGTTTTCCCTGAGGATGTGGAAAGCTGGGCCTGGTCTCCCTCCTGATAGAAGTTCACTTCTCCGATATCTGAAGAAAAGTGAGGGCATCCTCTCTCAGGTATAATCACACTGGGGGAGGAGGACTTGAGGGCCTGTGAGGTTCCCAAGGGCAGAAGAGGGTGTTATTCAGCACAGAGGAGCTTTAGGAAGCACAGTGTCAATTCTCAGCCTCTGGCACTTCAGCTCTGCCTCATCTCTGGGTAATCTGTGCTGATTCCTATCTCTGCCACCATGAGAGTCCAGGTCCAGTGAACGGGCATTTAAGAGGAATGTGATGAGAGAGAAGACACACAAAAGTAGAGAGCCAAAGGGACCATCAGGACACAGTGGCAGCCCAGAGCGCTTCAGGAATGTGCTGCATCCTGATTCTTGATACCAGAGACCTGTGTGGAGTGGGGAATGCTGGCCTTATCTGTTCTGCTCTCATCCAGCCTGGGGCTGTCCGTATTGTTTCATGATCCGATGTCTCTGCTGTAATCTTAGGCAGAACAGTGTTTGCTTGAGCCTGTTTCTAATGCACTGGGTATTGTCCTTTCAAGCATCTTGGACAAAGTGATGACAAGGACCCGGTAAAAAAGGGTTCTTATATCACTGCTCAGCTATTCAGGGCACTGGCAGCCTCCTGTCATTGGGACGTTAGGGCTTTCAGTTGGGGTCTGGCGCTTTCTACTCACCCTGCCGGAGGTGATTAGAGGAACACGTCAACTGGAGTTTCCACTGTATAAACAGTTGAGATTCCAAAGTTAAAGTAAAATGATTTTAAACCTTGTCATCTTTCTGGTATTGCGAAAACAAAAGGCTTAAAGTTCAGAAGTGCCAGTGCTCATCTCTGCTCAGCATTCAACTTGCTGCCCCAAACCATGACTGCCACAAAATGCCTCTCGCTCAGAAATCAACTCAAGGACCCTTCAGCTTGAGACTTTCTAGTGCAGAAACCTGTGGTCTGAGACTGTACTCCTGGTACAGGTGCATTCCTCGTGGCACCCAGCAGTACAAAATAGCTTCACCCCGATATTTTCACCCCAAATGGGATAAAACGTCCTTATAGGACACATTTTTCCCTAGTAGTGTACTAGAAGGCCATTGTGAAAGAGAGAAATTCCAAAACTGAGCAAATTTCTTTAAGGCAAACTTTTTGTTTTTAACGATTTTGTTCTGTACATCTCTATTTATCACAAGCTCCTGACAAGACAGCTGGACAGAAACTCTGTTCAAGCTTCAAACATGCTTGCCCAGCCTCCAAGCTTCAGCTGCAGTGGATAAAGTCTTGCTCAAACTGCCTCAAATGTTTATAAAGAGGGGATTTTTTAATGTTTTTTTCACTCTTCTCTTCTTCAATAAGTGGCTGAGGAGATTTTGCTTAAACTCTCCTTAAAAATTCCTCTTCAGGCCAAGCCCTGGAACATTTCACCTTCAAAGACAAGAGCTGCAAAACAGTGAGCACGGAGTGGCTCAAGAACCAGACTAAAGAAACCGCTCTATGTACTCTGCGTGCACTTTGCAGCAGGAAAACGAAGAGCAGGAACAATTGCGGGAAAAGAGAGAGGGGTATCTGAGCCTGGGATATCTCACTCATTTCTGAGATGAAATACAAACTAAAGTGCTTCCTGTTCCAATTCCCATTTTCTGCATCATTGTTCAAAAAGCACCCCCTGTTCCAGAGCCCTGACACTATCCTTAGCTTGTTCGGTGTCCCAAGTGGACACCCAGTGCCTAATTATGGCCATGGAAATAACTGAGCGAGGTTAAGAACCAGGAGCAACTGAATGAGGAGCTCCTTGGGAGCAGAGCAGTTCTCAGTGTCTGACTTGAATACCAAGAACTGATTTAAACATGCTCAGGTGGCCTCAGGCTTCAAAAACATGGGCTGCTGGGCTGACACTGTGGGATCCTGCTAGCTTTTCACTCCTCTCTCTGCTTTTGGATCTCCCTATCTCAGCACTGGGCCCTGGGGACATCTGAATCACCTTTTTGCTTTGTGTCAACTCCTGCACCGACCTCCCTGCACCAGCATGGAGGAAATAACCACAGGAGATTCTGCCTCCCTCCATAAGCTGACAGATAGCTGATGGAGAAAAATGAGCTAAACAAACTGAATGATTGCCAGGTAACAAGCAGGAGAAGCCAACAACCACACATGGGCATCCAAGCCTTCTCCCTATGTGAGATACTGGAGGGAATGACCTTTCTCCAGCAATACTGTTTGTGTGCCCAAAACTTGGAAAGGGAAGAATGTAAGAAAGAAGACATGAGATGTGGCTGAAAAATCATGCATGTGTCCATAGTCATTGCTCTGAGAAGATGAGACCTCCCTTTTCATAGGCCCAGATAAGATAACACAGGTTTTGCTGGAGTGGGATGCTCACTAGTAAAATAAAATAATACAATCTAAGTAATATGTAAATGCTGCTCTTAACGCTACATTGGTCACTTCCTGCAGTCTCTACTAGGCATCCTATGAACCTTGCCAGCCCGTGACCTCTCACGGCACAAAACACACATTTACTTCCACTACCTTTTATGGCCTCTTTCACAGCTGAGTCGACAGGAATAATATTCTTCTCCACCAGCTCCAAAGGACCTGGCCTGAGGGCAATCTTTTCATTGAGATCATCTGCCAGTCGGGCTCTTTTCAGCTTCATTTGAGTAGATTGAATGGACCCCTCTGCTGCTGAGTCTAGAAGGCCAAATGGAAAGCATCAGTTCAGGACCAGGGGCATCTGTAAACACAGTTCTTGAAGAGAACAGCCTTTCTGGATTACAGCCGAAACCCAAGAATAGCAAGAGAGGTCCTGCAGACACTGGACTGGATGGGCCTTTGGGATGTGGGCCCTCCTCTGAGCCTTAGGGCAAACTTCTCCATTCCTAAGTAAGTTTTATAGCCTGATCTTGCAAACTCGGCCTGCAGCTAGAGCATCCTTCCCAAGGCCCACTACACTAATGATCTGCGTAGAAACTTCATTAACAAGCTGTGACTAACAGGAGAGCTGAAAGAGATTTCAGCTCCTGCCTGTCAGGAGACCCAGTGGGCCTAGTGGGCTTACGCAAATGGATGCCTACTTCTGGAGAACCAAACAGTTGGAGAAAAGAACCATTAATAGTGTTTGACAACATGAGTAAATTCAGTGGAAGACAAAAAGCTCAGTCTTCAGGAGTGGAACATTTGGGAAGCAGAGGGATTACACTGTTCCAAGACCCTTGGGAGGAAAAATGAGCTGGTGAAGAAAAGCATAACAAAGGCAGCTAGATCTGGAAGTTGCAGCCAGACAAACCCAATGAGAAATGTTGGTTATTCAGCGGTGACAGAACAGTGCCCAGTTGCTACAGAAAGTGGTGATTTCTTAATCAAAGGCGTGTGACACCTCTGGTGACACTTCCTTGTGCAGTGGTGGAGAAGGATCCTAGACTAGACCAGATCCATATACTCTTAGGGGTCTAAAGTAAGGAGTGCTGCATCTAGGCTATACTGTCTTCAAAGACTGGACAGCCTTCTGGGAGAGATACTGTAGGCAGGCACAAGCCGCTGGGATTGATACCAGGAACAAGTACTCTGCAGGAGGTAAGACCTAGATCCCCTTTGGAGCTCCGACTCTGTTGGACAGTGAACCCGTATGAGCTCCTTGGCAGGAACAGTGACAGAAGGTGTGTCTGGAAGATATTTAGATGATGAAAAGTGCCTCAGCTAGCCAGTTTTAGTTATGTCTAGCTCCTGTTATGAACCAGATGGATACTGAGGTCTATGCTATTCCAGGGTGCACCTCCATGTGAGACAGAGCACAGTACAGAGATGTGTGAGTAGTGACCAGGCCAAGAAGAGTGCGTGGGGCAGCACGGAGACCCTGCTGAAGACTTTGCAGCAATGTGCATCTGCATAATCTGTGCACCACCTCTTCTTTAGCTGTGTCTCACTGGCCACATCAAAGGCCAATAACCGCAGCTGCCTCCAGATCTGCTGTACACTCCCTGGGCCTCAACTCCAGTCTATATTACTTCTATTATTTAATATCAGAAAAAAAAAAAAAAAAAAGACTCACTTTCCATCTGTTAAATGGAAAATGATGCTGGCGTATTTTAGTGATAGCAAGATGAGGGAGAAGGCAGGCAATGGGCCCCTCTTGCACTCTGAGAAATCTGCTTCTTCTGGGGGACTCACAGGACTCCAGGAGGGGGGCAGAACATTCTCTTCCATCTCTCAGGAGCTGCTTATCTCTGGCGATAACAAGGGACAGCAGCAGAGTTCTGCTGGCTGCGACAGAGCAGCACTGATTCAGTGGCAGGGAGGGGACACCAGGCTGGGAGAGCAGAGCTGCTGTGGCACACGGACTGAGAGCCGAGCTGACCCTAACGACATGGCCACACTTGGGTCATTAAATGTATCACCACAGAATGGCACATAGAATATAATTCATTAGGGCAAAAGCAAAAACAAAACAAACAAACAAAAACAGTTTTGGAAGGCTATTGAAGCCACTTGCTACAGGGATCTAACCATCCTTGGCAGTCAGTGCCTAGGATTTGAGAATCAGATCTTTGCACATTTGCCTAACACCTCTTTCACAGCTGCCCTTTATTGCACTGTCCCCTACAGCATCTTAAAATGGTCCTTGCCAGAGATGGGACATAGATTACATGACCTGGGTCTGTTCCTGTCAGGGTCTCTCTGTATGTCTGCCTTCTAAAGATCAGTTCTGGATGAGGTATCAAAACACGTTTGACCCCTTGGACTCCCCCTATCCTGAGCAGATGAGGCAAAATAAATTATGATGAGAACCCATCCTGAAGGGAACCTATCTGGAGCTCGAGAATCTTGAAATATAAGGTAGAAGATACAAGGAGCATGTGGGAGGAGCTCTGTCAATCTTACCTTGTAAAATGTGCATATTGACGAGGTCTGATCGCTCAGGCCTGCTTCTGATCTTGTGCTTGAGATAATCTTCAGTCTGCAAAGCACAAATGCAGAGAATATGACCTGACTGGATCATCAATAAGGTATGAAGAGCAGCAGCCCCTGTGCAATGTTGTTAAAGGATTTATTTAACTCTGAGTTGAGTGCGTTTCTAAATGGTATTCTTTTTTTCACCCAGAAGTATGCTGGTTCTTGGACAAAATTTTTTTCAGAAAAGGAACAATGATCATGGAGCTGTTGACAGTTCAGTGTCACCACTGTTAAACAGTCTGCTTCCCAGTTTTCTTTGAGTTTTTGACATCTAAGGTGTTCTGAAAACTCATGGGAAAGGTGATACCTATTTTATGGCAGTGGTAGATCTGATCCTGTCTTAGCATATTATGTTGCCTTTGAAATCTGCTCTGAGATAGCTTCGCGTTGTAGCATTAACAAGTGCTTTCTGTTGAAAGTCTGGCACTCTGGGATGAGCTACAAGACTGAGCAAGTTTTCAAGATTCTCAAACTCATTCTACCTAAGCCAGCCAGGAGGCTTTGATTTCCTAGAGTCCCAGTGCTCTGCAGTTTCTCACCCTAGTTGTGGTGTGGGGTTGGGAAATTTCACTTTCCAGATTGTTGCAACTGAGCTTGCAAGGAAGGACTTCCTAAAGCCTTGTGCCAACTTGCTCATGGCTTTAGAAACAGTGAGACACCTTGCTTTAGGGTCAGGCAGGTCAGCACTGGGGGCAGGTGACCTCAGGAACACAAATACAAGCTTAGCCCCTCATGACATAAGGATAGAGAACAACTTGGCAAATTTTTAGCTGTTTGCTGAGTTGAGATATAAGAAGAGATGGTACAAGAATCAGTCATAGTTCAAAAAGTTTAACCTGTTAAGGACAGATGTAAAAGAATAGCACAAACAGCTAGAGCAAAACTGGAAAGTCCATAGTACAGCATGTGTAAGATCGTGAAATTATATAAGACCTTATGTGGCCAGGAGAAGGGAATGGAAAGTGCTTTGTGTGTTCCATAAATAGGAGAAATAATTATGGGTCCTACTGAGATATCCACAGTATTTAGCCTTTTTAAATCATCTTCATTAAAAAAAGAATGGCTATTTATCAATTAGATGACAAAGTCAAATATCTTCAGCATCAAGAGAATAGAAACTCCAGTTACCGACTTGGAGAACAGGTTGGAGAATACTTGGATAAACTCAATATTCCCAAACAGTTTGAGATAGACAATGCTCGAGTAATAGCCACTATCTTTAAGTCTCCAGGAAACTGGACAAGAAAGAGGATATTTTTTAAAATATAAAAGAGAGGGAAAAAAGGAATCAGGAAATTATAAACCAGTCTGAAAAATAGGAACCAGGAAATTATAAACCAATCTGAAAAAGTAATCAAACTATCTATATAAACGCGTTTTGAAGATAACAGAGAGGCAAACAATAGCCAGAATGGAATCATCAAGAACAGATGATGTCACACCAACTTAATTTCCTTTTATGGAGAGATTAGAGATTTCTATTATAAGAATAAAGAATGCCATGAAGCTTGATTTTAAGCATGTTTTGACATTATCTCACATGCCTTTCTCATATACAAGCCAGAAAAGTTCGGTCTGGATGAGACTAACATAGAAAAGGAATATAACTACAGGTGAGATTCACCTAAGAAATCAGAAATAGTTCACAGTCTAAATAGAGGAATATGTCAAATCGTATTCTACAGCAATTTCCCCTACTATTTAATATATTCATTAACATCTTGGATGATAGAAGACATGCTTACTAATTCTGAATCATTTAAACAGATTAGAATGCAAAACAATTTGAAGAAATAATCTGAAATACATTGGATACAGTTCAGGAAGGAATCAGAAAGGACTATATTCAGGTCATGGTTAGCCACAGCTAAGCCAGCTGATTAATTGCTGAAGCAGATGAAGAGCCAATGTTAATCCACTGGAGACGTTTCTATGCTGGCCTTTCAACAGAGACTTTCAGCAATAATTCATTATTATGTAAATACAGAAAAAAAATAAAAGCTCTGGAGAATCTAGCGATCAGGATCTGAACCATGTCCCTAAATCAGTGAGCAACTTTCTAGGAGATAGAAAGAAGAGTATCAGATGGATCCTAGGAATAGCAAAGTCCCCTTTGCTCCCCCCGCATCTGAAAGGATCCAAAGGAAGAGTCTGAGGGATAACAACAGAAATCCTGTGTGTAAGAAATGGGATCAATGAGGAGGCGCTGAAGTGAGGGGACATTGATTAGTCCACAGATGATAAATCTGAAGAGAAACAGGATGCAAAATACTTTTAAAATGGGTTACAAGAAGGAAGATAAACAGTTCCGCATGTCCTTGTGCCTAGCAGAAGAAGTAATGGGCTTGAACTGCAACAGTAAGTCTTGTGCTGGGAATCTGGGAAGACTTGCTAACTGTACAGGTTAGAGAGCACTGGAGCAGCTTCCTGAAAGGGATGATAGATCCACCGGTAGTCACATCTGCCGGGAATGAGCTAGATGGGGCTGTTCTGCTTTGGGGCAGATGTACGGTAACTGCCCCCGCCGTCCCTCCCTGCCATGCTTGCTGAAGTACTAGGAGCGAGTGCCAAAGCTGCTGAGCCAGACGGCCTCACGAAAGCCAGCCTGTTCTCTGTCCTCCAATCCAGCAATCTGTTACAGGACATTGACTTCAAAGTCTGCTGAGCTGGCCTGATGCCAACCTCCTAAATAGCCTGTGACATGTTTAAACAAATAAAAGACATTTTATTTACTGAAGTCTTTGCAATTCCTACACTTCCCCCCCATTTTTCCCCAGTTTATTTTCACCAACACAATCCCTTGCTTGGACCATGTGTAGGTTTGACTGGTTTCCTTGCCAGGTCAGAGCTAGCTGGTGTCTGCACTCAAATCATCGGTTAAATTCATCGAATGCATTTCTGGTTAACCCACGGGTCAGGTCCTGACTTTGGTTTGAATTACTGTCCTACAGATGTTGTATCAGCATATTGAACCCAGCATTCACGCTGTGTTAGGCTGACTTGCTGCTGTGATATGAGTTCCTTTTGACCTTTCCTGTTTATAAGTTGCATTTGTGTCATGGGTGCAAATGCTGGAGAAAGACCTTAGTTTTTTTTTTTTTTTTTTTTTTTAGCATCAGCTGAGGCAGGAGGCTTTCAAAATACATGAAAGCAGTTTTTGTTATCTGCTTTCTTTTTGCAGAGTATCAAGTTGGAGAAGTATCAGCTGAAAAAGCAAATGCTATTGAATGATTATCTGGAAACAGCTGCTTCTTCTTCCTTGTCACAGTCTAACCAGGGCATCCTTGCAAAGGAGTATGTTTTTGTTAAGCCCTGTGCTCATTAGTGTGTTTGTTAGCAAGCTCTGAAAATTCAGGCATTTTCAGATACTCTAGTCTATCCTTCCCTTTTCCCCAGGCAACCAGCCAGTGAAAGCCTTTGAAGGAAAGACCAAGAGACACAAATGTATACTTAAGCTGTAAAATATATGACACTTCAAGGATACTCTGGATTGCTTGAAATTTTCTAAGCATGTTAATTTTTCAGAGCTGTATTTTGTTTCTTATGCTAGCCATTTATTACTGCAGGAGACTCAGGGCAAGTGACTTGGAGTGTATTTAAGTTCAGAAGAGCAGTTCTTCATATTTCACAGCCATTCCTTCTTGCAAAAAAAAAAAGTTTTTCTGTGTGTTTGCAAGCACGTCTTGCACATTAATGAAACAAAATCTTACATTCAAGTAGAACCTGTGTGACCGATCCCTTTGCTGTGATGTGTGTGGACATACCTCTGTACCTCAGGATTTCCCAGAAAGTGATCACATCACGAGCAGTTTCGATGTGTTCTGGAAGAGACGACTTATCTTATCTCTGCCTTCACTAGTATTTAGGGAAGCCTGAGCACAGTTAGATAAAGGAGCTGGTGGAAGCCTGGCCCACTTAGCCCCTGAGACACATAAGGACCAAGCTGTGATGCTGAACTAAAAGCAGCCTATCATTAGATGACAAATAGTAGTTCCCAGGGGACTTGCTGCAGTTGACAAAGGGCATCCACATTCCTCCTGTACGCTTGCTAAATACTTCGGCTCCCATCCTGTTTGCTGCTTGTCCTCTAATCTCACAGACTTGAGCAGGAGCAGAGAGCAAGCAGTACTGTGAGGAACGGGCTGTGGACCTAGCTCAGAAAACAACAGTAGTTTCAGCCAGTGTTTTACTGGAAGCCCTGTGGCTCGTTGGAATTGATGATCTTGAAGGTCTTTTCCAACCATAAAGATTCTATGATCTATCATTCTATGCCATATTGCTGTGTCCTGTCCACAAACTCGTGTAAAACCTGGGGGATGATGACCAAGGGGCTTCTGCAACCCCCTGCGCCCTGTGGGTCTTTTTGCTTTGTCCTCCCTGTCACCAAGCCCTAAAGGTCATGAAAGTGGTGTTTCTGTCCTTCCCTGTAGATCCTCCAAAGCAAGCTCACCCTTCTGAACCACAAGAGGTGCAGATACACTCTCCACCACAGAGCTTTGGGAACAGATGGCCTCTCTGTCCTTTTAAATGTCTGCTGCTTGGGAAAGGTGTATCTGAGTAGATATAAACCCTGATTTGACCCCACCATGTGTAGAAGCAAGTGCAAGCCCCTAATTCTCGTCATTGGCCACAGAGTCTAGATGAAGGATGCCAGAGGAGGACACAGTGCTGGGAGGTGTTTTTGACTTGACTCCAAACTTGTCCAAAGAAAGCCCACATGTTCCCTCATCAGAATGGGTGCAGGATTTACCTTGGCTCGCTCCAGACTTTTTCGTTGTTCATGGAATGCAGATGGGCTTTTCAGTGCTGCAACAGGAAAGAAGAGGAGCAGTCAGCACAAAAGCAGAAGCAAGCAGCCACCGGGATATTCAGCAACAGCATTTTAATGAGTGCTATAAAAATAGCAACACAAACTAGCCTCTGTCTTTATTGCAGTTACTAAAAATAACTCAGGAAAGCTCTGGGAAATCCCTCACTCTCAGCCAGACCATGGCAAGAGAGCAGAGGGGATGGAGAGCACACGGAGCGTGGAAGGCACATGGGCAGGGAGATGGTGCAGGCTTTGGAGTGTAGTGCTCAGTGGAACATGTCAGAGAGCAGAGGCAGCTCTTCCGTGCTGTGCTTTCTGCCCGCTCTGGTGCCACAGCCCCAGAAAGCAAAGTTCTGGGAGAAGCAACAAGCTGAGAGAAGACCTCACCTGCAAGCAGAACCCAAAAGACCTATCTTGCCTACTGGGGCAGTGCAGGAACAGCCTCTAGACAGCATATTTCAAAGCAGGACCGTGGTATTTTGCCCTTCTCCCATCACAGACTACCTCTCTGCCTCCCTCAAGTTTCCTCTCACTAGACACTTATCCAGTCCCTGCCTAGCAGCATCTGTGTAATGCTGTTCCTCCTTCCTGGGCAGCTGCGCAGAGGTGCACTGAGCAGCAGGCCACGCTCTCAGCATCTCCTGAAAGACAGAGGGGCTCCTGAGGGAAGGACAGTGATCTCTGGCTTTGGACCAGCAAGCACCAGTCCCATGGAGCAATCTGTGCTGGAGTCTCTGAGAATCTTGCACACTTCCTTGTTTATGCTTGTTCTGTGAAAATTGGAGCAAACATTTTTGGTGAAGGGGTTAATATTTCTCACTTTCTGGAGAAATCCTTTTCTGGCTACATGAGCAAGCAGAATTAACCATTTCCAGTGGGCCTGGGGGAAAGACAAAGTGTCCTGACCCACGAAAATGGCCTACTACGACTCTTTTGCAGTGTTCAATTTTCTTTCTGTCTCGTGAATGGGTTTCAGTGAGGACAGAATTTCTTTTCACACAGGACATTAAATCCTGCCTAAGTCTAGAAGAGTAAGAACAGAATAGAGGGGACAGCCTGGAGATTTTTGGAGGCCATCTAATTGATTCTTGGTAGGCAACACCCATAACCTCAAGTCAATCACAGGAAAATACATATGGTGCATTCCTGCTTCTATTGAAGAGCGCACTTGCAGACAAGCTAGTGTTATTGTGCCATGCTCTGGTGAGCAGCCATGAGGACTTGTGACAGCTAGTTTGATCAGAAGCAAAATAAAATGGTGCACAAGAGAAAATGAAGCAAGAGAGATTATTTTTACAGCCCCATTCAGTGTGAAGTCCTAATGTTAGGAGTTTGCCGTGGCCATTGACCAAGTCAAACATCATGCTATTCATGAAGAAAGTGTTGCAGAATTTAATCATTTACCAAGATTTTTTTTTGAGGAAATATGTGGATGCTGCAGCTTGTATTAGTCTGCAAAACAAATAAAGGCATGACTAGCACCAGTTACTCAGACAACTTGCTAGGGGATAACACGTGTCCTCTTGAAATTCCTGAGGGTCTGGAGGCAACAGAATGGAGCTGCTGTGCTTGATAATCTTAGAACTATGCTTTTTGTTTGTTTGTTTTTTCCTATCAGGGGATGAGGCTGTGTAGAGCAAGAGGGTCTCCACTTCATATGAAGCTATTTCTGCAGCCTATTGCAATAAGGAGAGTCTTGCTTTGAGAAGTCGTTGATCTTTCAAGCCAGCCTCCTGCTGTGTTTTGGCAAGCGAGCAGGATCTGGCCGGGGTCCAGGGCTGGCCCCTGCACAGGGCCACAGGAAGGCTCCTTGCCCATTTGGCCTTGCAGCCTGCCTTCCTGCAAGTCACCCCACAGAGCTGCTTCTGATTTAAAACAAGAGTGCCACATCTGTACCAGTTTGACTATGTGGACTCTGTGGCACTGTGCATAATGTAGTATTCCATGAGCCAGGTACCTCCTACTCACTGAGCCCGAAGAAGGGGCCAAGTTCTGCTCTCAGGAATCTTTTTTAGTACTTTTGCCAGCTAGTTGTCCAATTTACCACTAGAAGACATCTGCTGATAAGAGTCCAGCTTCAAACCTGAAGGCCTGTGCAATGCTACTGCCCTTTGCTCCCAAGCATCCTCCTTGATGCAGTTTCCTGCTCTTTCCAGTGATGGGGCCATCTGAAGCTTTCGCATCTCTTCAAAACACCATCTCTTCAAAATATCCAAGAAGGTGCAGATAGAGCTATGTAATGGCATTATATTGATCCTTCTTATGTCAAACACAGACTAGGTTTTGTTTACATAAGGGCATTCATCTCTCTGGGATATGTTTAGGTACCACCAGTACTTCACTGGGTTATTAACTTGGATATCAAAACGCAATCAGCTTCCTCAAAATTACTCCAGGGTTTCATGCTTACTGTGCTACGGCCAAAGTGCTTAACAATTCATCAGCTCTGTGTATATTCACCAGGCCTAGTTTCTATAGATTTCTACAAATCTTAAGAGCTTTTATGCAGTGCTGCTCCATTACTCTGATCCTCCATCTCCCTTTCTGCTCTCTGTATAAAATGGATTTGTTACAAAATGAAAGTCTGTATGTCCTTGGTTTGTATCAGATGAAAATGTAACCAAT
This sequence comes from Nothocercus julius, assembly GCA_013398735.1. Lineage (NCBI taxonomy): Eukaryota > Metazoa > Chordata > Aves > Tinamiformes > Tinamidae > Nothocercus > Nothocercus julius. The sequence goes on along the minus strand of VZSV01000170.1, from coordinate 1,555,311 downwards.
GGATTGCAAAATCTGCATGAAAAATCTGCATTGAAAAATCATGCAAAATCTGATATGCACCATGGGATCAAGTGCAAGCTTCAAGTCTGGTACCACACCTAGCTCTCAACTTGGCCTTACCCCTCTCTGCTCTTTCTGGAACAGCTCTTGTCAAAGGACTGTAACCACAGTGGGTTACAACCCTCAGAATTCATTTGTTATGCTCTACAGAATAAGACGGGCTGCGATCCAGTCCATGTGCATCTCCTAGGGCCCATCTCACCTGCTAGTGCTCAGGCCCAACAGGCCATGGGAAGAAGTGATTGAACAAAGCTGTGTTTTTCGTAAAGAATGTCTGCACATGCCCAAACCATAAGGAAGTTGGATGAGACTCCCACATATTAAGTACTAACATTTGACCCATCCTCCTGAGGTGAGAGAGCAGTTACATTCTGCACATTTGTTTTTATATGCCAAAAGTGCCTTTTCTTTTATTACTTTCAATGATTGAACTGTTTGTGCTTAAGTTTCCCAAAATGGCCTCCTTGGACAGAAACCAGACTGCAAAATGTCAGCATAAGTTGGGAGTGTAATGAAACTTCAAGTAACAGGAAAAGACCCTTCAGTTGTCGTCACATAAATTGGGTCTAATATGTGGCTTGCAGTGTGAGCAATTTTAACGTGTTAGGCATCACTTGCAAAAGCACAGTCCCATAGACAGTCCCATAGAGCAGGGCTAGTTCAGGAGACTTCTGCCTGCTGCCTGTATATACTGCCAGTGTTTGCAGTGCTATCCCAAATGTCACACTACTTTGCTCAAAGTTCCAGCTCCTGGAGTCCTGTAATTAAAATTATTTCCTTTTGGCGGCAGGCAACATAAAATCTGAATACTTAAAGAAATAAAAGGAAGAACAATGAAAAGAACCAGCATCGATCATTTTTAAAGCACTGTGGCCATGTTGACAGACATGATTTTTATCATCTCACTCAAGGTTTCTTAATGCTTGGTGCTGACAATGCTATACCAAGAAGACCTTTGTCTTCCTTTGGCTTCCTAGACCTTTGGCTACCTTGAGCTATGTCCTTTAGGAAGGCAGCTGCATGAGAAAGGGGTAGCAAAGGGACATACAAGTGCAGAATGCAGTGCTAGAACCATGCTGTTAGCGAGCTGCTATGCTGCTAGTTAAAGATGAACGAAAGAGGAACTGTGACACAAAAGATGTGTCACAGTCTTTGCGGTTAGGAGGCAGCCATAAGCAATGGAAGTGGCACAGCCTTTGGAAAGCTGTGTTGCCCCAAAGAGACCCATGATGATATGGAAATATCTTTCCACTGGTATTTCCAGGATACTTTCCATAGCTATTCCAGGATAATCTGCTACTTGGGTTCTAACTAACCACACACTCTTACACGTGGAGGATGAACTGGGTCAGGATGGGGCTATTCATAGAGCCAGGCTGAGACCTCAATGTCTCTTCTGCAGTGGTGCTGCTGGTTTAATCATGATGGGTGGTGCAGGTTCAGAAGAGGATCATTTTCATTTTTTTACTTTTCGGGTTCTAGCACGATACCAACTGGTTTAGCTTTCTGATGCTGAGTGGTTACGTAATGATGCTGGGCTGGAGCTTGTCCTTCTGATGTGACTGCAAGGTTGATGAATGGTGTCAGAGAAGTGAAAGCACGGATATCTCCAGGCATTTGGCAGTCTCCAGCAGGCAGGAGCAGATGGGGCTGCACTAGCCTCAATCATACTCTGCCAGTTTTGCCCCTGTGGGATCCTGGCTGGGCACACCATATCTCTCTGATCCAGAGGCTGTGCCTCAGCTTGGGCACAGTTTTCTTTTTGGGCACTGCCTTTTTTTTTTTTTTTTTTTTTCCCTCCTTTTCTTGGGCACTGCTTTCTTTTTGCAACAGCCTTATGGAATGGATTCTCTCTACTTCTTCTCCTGTCTGTGGGCTTAATCCTGCCACATCCTGGAACTCCTTCAACTGGCTTTTATATGAGAAACTTGCCTTCATTAAGTGCTTTCTGAGCCTCTTGGAGCTGGATATGCCTGTCCTGCTACAGTGATGGAGATGGAGATTTATGTAGATGGATTTTAAGAAGGTGTATTTGAGCAGCTCTCCTAACTTCAGCTTAAGCAGCAGCATTATAACTTGTGTGGCAGGTGTTGGGCTCCATTTTACAGCACCAGGAATCACAGTACAGCTACAGGGCAGGAAGCAAAGTCTACCCCAGGAACAATATGCTCAGAGTTGAGGGAAAGTCTGAGCAGACAGATGGTGCCACACAGAGTGCCCCAACAGTGCCGAACATGAAGACAGTCCCTGTGAGCAAGGAACGGGTGAAAAAAGCAGGAAAAGATACTTACGTGGCATAATGCCCTGGTCTGCCAGCTGCTCACGGGTCCTTCTCTGCTGAAGCCGTAGCTGTAAAACTGTGAGAGAAAGAGTGTCATGAAGAGATGCAGGCTTGATCTGAGGCACTAAAACATTTATCAGCAATGGCATGCTGGGGACTCTGTGGCACAGAGACCTGCTACAGATCCATGGTGCTGCGGGAGCAGCTTTGGTGCAGCCTAAGGAGGCAATAAGCCAAGGAGGAGCTGAGGAGGAGGCTGGGGAGTCTGCAGCAGTGCAGACCTCGCTCTTGCAGAAAGACAAGCAGAACAGGGCTGGTTCATGTGCAGGTGGTGCAGTAGTGAGGAACAGACTCCGATCCCTGCTGGATGCTGCAATATCTTCTGTGAGTGAGCAGAGGGCTGAGAAAGAGGCTGGGCTGAGCTTCTGTCACTACTTCCTGCAACTGCATATTGCCACCTCAAGCAATACAGGGCTCAACTCTCCTTAAGGGTGCACAGCAGTACAAGAAGAGGCAAGGGTCAACAAAAATTCTGGTTGGATGCAGGCAAAAAAAATCACCATGAGAGCAGTGCAGGCCTAGAACAGGAGCCTGGAAAGGCTGAGGGACATGCACGCATGAGGTGATCTAGCTTTGAAGCTGCCCCTGCACGAATGGGAGATTGGAGGCCCTCACAGGCTCCTTCTAACTTAAATATGTAAACAGATCTGTACCTGGATGTGACTTTGTGCATGGGTTTCAAAATAGAAGGCAGACAAGCTCTCATAAAGAGCTCCCACATTCCAGAAGCTTTTAAACTCCTGCCTAAAGCAGGAAGTACTGAGGTTCTTCTTAGAAGTGGTATGTGCCACCTCTGTTATTGGTGACCCAGGATTGCCATGAATACAAAAGAAGTATTCCATGTGTGGTAAAAGCAAAAAGGATGAAGCTGAAAGTAAAGCAAAAAGCATCTGCAACTGATATTGCACTAAAGCTACCACCAACAGGGACATGATGTGGCCCTGTAAACCAACATGAGATTATGACTTCTGAGAGGTTTTTAAGTTTGTAGAGATTGCACAGTTTTAAATACCTGAAGAAGCAACTTCTCTTTGACTTCTCTTTGACTTCTCTTTGACAAACAGCTAAGTTTGATGACTGGCCTCTTGTGTTGTGGGTATCTACATCAGATCCAGTTATCTGCACCCCCAGAAGTCTTCCCTCATTAGGGGACCTTATATCCAAATGAGAAAAGCCATCCTTTAGCAATGCCTGATTTTCCTCCTTGACTAAGAGGGAGTTTACACCAACCATTTCATTTTACATATCTTATGCAGGGTGATATAGACTTCAGGTTCTCTGTAGGTTCTTCCCAGTGATCAGTCACAGCATCTGAAGAACCACATATGGCTTTGCACTTCCTCTGAGGAGGAGATTTATCTTCATTGAATGAGTTGGCAAAAGAAACTGGAGATTCTCCAAGAATGCAGGAAGCCCTATAGCTCACCCAAAAGTGGCATCAACTGTGCTAGGTCCTGGTCCAATGACCCCAGCATTATGGCATCTGCTGTAAACTGGCCGTTTGCACACAGCATCCCATCACTGAACAAGAGACAGAGAGGTAGCAAAGACTTCTAGGGTCACATGGAACACCATGCAAAGGACACAGCATTCTGTCCTATTAGCTGCAAAATATCCCAGGATGTTATATCACGTCCCTTCACAGCTCCCAGGCACACCAAATTCTCTGTGGCATTGCACTCTCAGACTTCCGTACAGCCAGGCCAAGTGATGCATTAAATCCATGTGAGCTTAGGGGATACTAACAATCAGATGATCCTACATTCAAATGCTACTTCCTCTGCTCTTTAATGCTTCTCCTGCCTATTTCACGGCTTTTTCTGATAGCCAGGTCTTTTTTACCAGCCTCAGGCTGCAGCCAGCTATCAGGTAAGCTCATTTACTGGAAAAGATGTTTTCATTTCCCCAGAGGCACATCTTGGAAGGTCATCCAGAATGCCAGTGTGGTGGCTGTATGATTCAGCCGCTGCTTTGATGTAACGGGTGCTGAGAACACACAGATTCCACTGCCAGACCTCTCTGCTACCCAGAACCAGAAGCTGCACTCAGCAACCTGGATCTCCCAGCTCCTACTGCTTTATAGAAAACTTTGCCCAATCCAGACGGGCTTGACCTCTTGCAGCTGGCCCATGCTTCATCTCCTGTGCTAAGGACTGCTGAAAAACCCATCACACAAGAGGCCTTTTCCAGATTTTATTCAATGATAATTTTATGTGGTAAGAAAATGTCTCCAAATTGTTTTTTATACTCATAGACACAAAGTCTCTGAACCACCACTGACAGAATGTTTTTACAGGTAAGGGCTGACTCTTCTACAGGTGAGTGGCTTTGGCCTGGCTGCTCAGTGCAGTTCATGCAGCTTCCTGATATGTCATTTATCACTGGCAGTGCTGAACTTACAAACTTTCTGCCCCATTTTGAAGCCACAGCACATTTTGCTGGCGCAAGGAAAAGAAGTCCATCTAGCCTTGTTTGATGGAAAATGCTTGGAGAGGCGCATGCAGATGCTAGCCATTTCCAGCAGTTACCCAAACTTGATGGGAACAGTGATTCCAGCTGCTGGTCATTCAGCCAGATCTGCAACAAATCATGCAGCAAGATGTGCCCCTCAACTCTCAATTATCAACTCTATGAACACCCAAGTCCTATCATAAATCATCTGAAGAAGCATAGCCATAGACAGTATCGGAGAGGCTAATAACAGCAATCATCCCTGCAGGAAATAAAGCAATCACTAATGTCAGCAGCCTTCAAGCCAGTTCTGTAGCTCGCAGCTTGGCAGACACTATTCAAGGCTTCCATCTTTCCCTCACAACCAGCAGTCCTGAAAAGCGGGGGTGGAAGAGCCCTTGGCCATATCCAAACAACTACCATTTAGCTGCTTTATGAGGACTTGAAGTCTGTTTAAGCTTTATCTGACCCCAGCTCCATTCCTGTCCTCTCTCCCACATTACATGTCTGGAGGCCTGAGCGCTGAACGCTCTCTGTGACTCACTTTGAGGATGAATATTCTTAATTTTCCAGGAAACTCCTTTGCGAAAACTTCAGAGGAACACCTATGTTACAAAGAGTGATGATGGAGTGCTGATGGGAAGACCATCTTGTTCCCACAGCCCGCAGTGCCCCTGCTACTGTCTACACCAACTTGCTGGCCAGAATTACAGAACCGCAGAATGGTTGAGGTTGGAAGTGGCCTCTAGACATGATCCAGCCCGACCGCTCTGCAGAAACAGCCCAGCTCAAGGAAGCAGTTATACAAATGGGCCACCCTTCTGTAGAGCTGTTCTGGCTCTGCTGCCCACAGCTGAGAAATGGCCATATTCTCAAAGACTCTATTCAGTCTCCTCCACACGAGAAATCACTTCCTAGATGATGCAAGGCATTTCATAGTTGTTCCAGTTGATCCTGCTCACGATCTTCTTCTATTAGAGGTATCCCTTTCTTCTGTGCTAGCCTCAACCCCATTTAGCAACACAGCCTCTAGAAACACACACTGCAAAGGGACTGTCTGCTATTAAGAGAAGTCAGTGGTTTGACCAACAACTGAAGCTGGCACTATGAATGAAAAAAGCAGCATCAGGTCACAGTCCCTTCTGCCTGCTACTCCAAGCATTCATTCTCTCCCCTCCGTTGCTCCAGGGTTGGAATATCAAGACTAAATTGCAAACAAGATGGGAAATGCTCTGCAAGTTCAGCAGAACCCGTGGCGGGGGGAGATGGCAGTAAGTTGGGAATGGGATGATGGGGAGAAGGGACTCCTGTTTTCAGGAGCCAGATCAGCTTTGCTGCATGTCAGACAACAGCTGAGCAAACATTAAGCACATGTTTGCGTTTTGTCACAGGGCATTTCAGAGCACTGTGGTGGCTTGCCTTGTTTGAACATTGCCTGGCAGAAAATAGCCCCATTTTGAATACACGCCCTCTTGAAAGACAGCAGTGCCTCCTGCTTTGAAACTCTTTACAGCTGGTGTCTCAGGCCTGCAGGACAGAAGCTACCCAGAGCCGGATGCACTGGAGACCCCTTGGCAGCTGCAAGGTCCAGGCAAGGCAGGAACAGGACTGACTTAACTGCAGGGTGCAGTGATGTTGCTTATGGCCTTCTCAGGACTGTAGCTGTTTCTCACAATTGCATCAGAAGCAGGACTTTCAAATAGACAGGGGAGCTCTGATCAGCCAGTGCTCCCTCCTGTCCAAGCAACAGACTGGCATCAAACTCCCTGACATGCGAGCTTGGATGAACATGGTCGTAAGAACCCCTGTGCTAGGTAACTGGCCTGCCAGTATCTTAGGTGTCACAACCACCACAAGTAGCCTGCTTTTCTGGAGCTAAAAGCACCTTGCCCGTGTTCTTTTCCGATCCCCTCCAGCTACAGGCCTATCTGCTCTGCGAATAGCCAGGCATCACCAAGGGATTTCTCTTAGCATGGCATTTCCAGGCCCAAACAGATCATCACACAACATTTGGTCTGTGTGGGACCCATGCAAGCAGAGATGACACTCAGCCAGTCACAGCCCTGGTGCAAACGTGGGGCAGCAGCCACATAGCCTGGACAGTCACAAAAAGCTGTGGTCAATCCTCTCTTGGCAGGATGCTGCCTTGGAACATTGGCTGAACCACGCCAGCTTTACCTGTGTACATGGCACTCAGCACTTCAGGGGGAGAAGAGTTTTACCTTCTCCCAGACAGATGGGCTTTGAGTTTGTGTGCTACCCAGGAGGCCAAATATCACATCTCTGAAAAACTCATCTACACTGGTGAGAATGGGTCTCTAAATCCATGTCTCTAAACCTCTCAAAAGGTTCATAGGGCAAGGAACCCTTGCCCTAGGTGCTAGCACTGAACCCTAGGTCCAGAGCAAGGTGCGAGACTACTGAATGAGCACAAATCTCCCTTAAAGAACAAGCAGGTGGTGAAATCCCTCTGAAGGCTCTGTCCATTTTAACCTGGGACTCCAAAGCCTCCATATTCCTTAGAACATGCTGTCACGAACCTTCTTGGAGTAATCCCTTCAGCGCTGATATGTCAGCAGGCCAAACATCCTTTTCCTTATCCACACTGAGATACAGTTCATTCTGTACTATAATGCTCACCCACTGACAGAAAAACACATTTTTTTCAGCAAAACACTTAGGTTCATGATGCAGGAAAAACAGAACCAAACACAAACTGATGTCCATCAAGTCAGTGTTTTGAAAAAACTTCATGAAAAACAGGAAAAAATGTCATCAATTAAGTACAGGCCATGGCTGGAAATGCACACACTGATTGCAAACTGTATGAATTTGTGATCTGTAAGGAAAAAAAAATGCACACATTTTCTTTAGACGCCAGGGGAAAAAAAAAAAAAAATCCAGCAATATCCCTGCATATCCAGTCTAACGCTCCACCAAGACCTGCTCTCTTTGCCTTTTAATGACTTGCTGACTTTCGTCCAAATCACTTTCTCCTTCAAGAGTGGCACCTTTCCACCAGAGGCAGACATAATAAATTTCTCTCCCAACTCAGCCAGCTTCATTCAAGCCCTGCACAGAGGCTTGAATCTTTTCCTCCATAGAGTCAGACAAGTCTTCTCTGCAAATTCACGTACATGTGTCCACCATTAGGCCTGGATACTACCACGTGCCAAACCATGCAGAGCCATATTTAGAGTGTTAAATTTTCACTTTTCACTTCTGAACTACCACTGATGCAGTACAGATGTAAGTCTTGTAAACTCTCTCTCCATATTGTCTGGGCAGAAAAGGTCAGAGTTAAGGTTAAGTCTGCATTTGCCAGCTTTGTTTCCTCTGTCTGATGACAACGCTTCTCTGCGGCTTGAGTGCAATTGGTTTGTATTCAAAGCAGAAGACCATTTCACATAAATAATCATCTCTGGGAAGAATTAAATATGTTTCTGGAACAGCCCGTAGGTGTCCTATTTGATTTAGTGCAATCCCATTGATAGTTGAAGCACACGGGATAGCATGGTAGGCTTGAAGAATCATCATTCCTGCAAAAATTTGTCAGGATGACCTCAGATCAGTATATTTATCGTTTGCAAAATAGTCAAAATAAACACACACACAAATCCTTGAGGAAGGGGAGGGGAAACCTGAAGGCCTGCAACGTGTTGGTGTTGATCTAATTCCCCTGGAGTGGCTCCTGGTGCCCGGCGCTGGGTAGCTGCTGCCTCTACACACTGTGCAGCCAGGCTGGCTCCTTCACTACAAACCACTAGAAAGAGAAGAGTGGGAGAAAATACTGTGGAACTCAAGGAAGGATTATTGGGCAGTGTGTGAAAAAGACACTAACTCTAACCTGCTCAGTCTTATCTGTGCAAACTTGTTCTTTCTCTTTCTACTGATGCAACCACATGGAAAAAAGAGGCTAGAAAGCTGACCCTCGAACCACTCTGAGATAGTCACTTGTTATCATCTTCTAATTGTTCCCTTCTTGCTGCCATGTGCCAAGGAGGTTAAAGGGGTCCTGGGATGGGGAAACCTCAAACATGAGATTTGTTTCTAGCATCCATTAGCACTTGAATAGCTATTTCTGCTGCTAAATATACACAGACCATGGAGAGGCAGCAGAAGTTTAGTTAGTAAGATCTGCCTCAGCTCTAGCAAGATTGACCTGAAACCCTTCAAAAAGGATTCAAACTCACCATAAGTCACAGCTTCCTGAACCTGGGGGAGCAAACTCACAGACCTGCCCGCATTTCCCAAGCAACAGCATATCACAAAAAAACGGTTTCCCCAGGGCTTTGCATTTCATGGCATGATCCCTAATGGCTTGTCCTTTGCATACTCCGTGCACACTGCACCATGCTCTGTGTAAACTGCTCCTGTTCAGGAGTGTGTTACAGCATTTGAGCAATGCAGGAAGAGCGAGAGATGCAGGGCAAGGGTTCTGTGAGCCATTTAGGCCTCTGCCAAGTGAGTGGAGGAGGACAATAAATCAGAGCTCTGCACTTCCTTCCATCATTGCTGGGACTTGACAGCTACTGAGGTCTGCATGTGTAGAAGGGAAAACAGTGGAGTATCTGTCCTGTAAAGACTTTTCATGTAAAAGAGATATAACCATTTTGACCCTTTATACTAGCTTATCTTCTTTATTCTCCATATTGCTAATATCCAGAAGAAACTGAAGGCAGCATTATTCATTTATGTATATGCTGCCTTCCTCCACTGCCTCAGAGACTAAGATACCAGGATTATGCTGTGACCATGACCCTCATTACCTGCAACGGTTGCAGTTATGGGTAGAGCAAGGCACAGCTACGCGTTTGGGATTTTGGCAGCTCTGACTCCAACATAGTAAATAGGCAAAGAAATCTTGTCAAATGGCAATCCTGGCTTTCACCAGCCAATAGTGAAAGATCACAGCTGTGGGAATAAGTCATGAACCAAAGAATGCCCCACAAATTGACTGCCCTAGAAATGCTGAAAGGCACATGAATTTATGGATGGTAAAACCCACAAAGTTTACTTTTTGTGAAGAATCATTTGAAAAACATGTTTAGAGATCCCACTGTTGGTTCCATAATAAAGCCAGCTTACAAATAAAACAGAAATGAGTCTTAAAAACAATGCTAGTTCATTTGAAAAAAATGCAGGCACTTAGAACACAGCTCATCCTCTTCTCTTCAGAAAGGTGGCAGTGTTGCTTTGTAGTTGCTGAAGGAATTATTACAGACTGATATTTTCTTCAAATGAACAGCAATGTACGATAATATACCAACAAAATCTAAGGAATGACTTAATCTAATGAAATGTAAGATCAGAGCGATATGGAAACCACACCAAAGCCCTGGACCCAAGTTCTGTAGAATTCAGCCAGACTAGGACCACTCGTGTTTGCACACACACTCTTGGGCTTTCAACCAACTGCCAACTTTGTATTTGTTGAGAAAACAAAGTTTAAGTTGACCACCCAGCTATCTAAGAGATGCTGATAACACCACTCATGTCTACCATCAGTATCGTAAATCTCTAATCTCATTATCTACAATGCACAAGGAGGCAAAAAACACACACAGCGTGGGTGACATGCCAGGAGGGGTGCGTGTTCCAGCGTGACTACCCCGTCAGGTTCTACAGAGTCCCATACGACACATGCAGCTGTTTTTTCTGAACCTCTGGACAGATAATATTCACAGGGAGAACTTCACCTCTGGGAAGGTCGGCCAAAACCCCTTAAGAACATATTTTGTCAATATTGTTAATATTACAGAACGTTATATTAATTAAAACAATTAAAAGTAAAAATACCCACTCACAAACACAGCATACTTACTATAAATATAGCCTGTGAATAAAGGCATGAATATCCAGCAGAGGGTCTGATTTAGAAGTGACTGTCCCATAGTTCACCTTTACTCACCTTCGCTCACGCTGAACGTCCTCTGAGAAGCCCCTTACCGGAGCTTTCCCTTAACTTACGAGACTGAGACATGTTTTACTTGCAAACCCTCCGAGACTGGCAATCGATTGTGTGCCTCTGGTTTTATTTCTCTGATGATGTCACTTTAAATACTTTTCATGTTCCATTTGTTATTTTTACTTCTAAAAATGACGCATTTCTTCAAATTCATTTTTCTCCAATTAGTCACAACTTAATGGAACAAAGTCAGCTGCCTGTATGTCAGAGTGAATGTCAGGCCCGTCTTCACTGCGATTATCACAGATAGACCCACAAGAGCACCTGGAATATACGGATGGAATTAGGTATGTTGTTTTTCAAAGATGCCCTTTTGGATTATTGCTCAAAATCTTTACAATAGGGCCAGGGCAGAAGACCCAGGAATTGCAGTTTTACCAAAATAAACCACAGACATAAACTGAAGACAATAAAAAATCAGAAAAATAGCAATAGAAAGGAAGGAAGATTCATTTCTTCACTCACAGAATAGTCTCTACAAGACCAAAGCTGACAGCTCCACGACCCCCTGAATATTTCACTTGCACGCTGCTTCCAAACATTTAATGCAAAACAGTCTGTGGCTAAGGCTTGCCGGAGAGAGAAGTTTTAAGAAAAATCTCAAGGTTTCCCCTACCTGATCTGAACTTGCTCCGAATCAGCAAGGAATGCTCAGACCCCAGGAGTGTCATGGTGACTCGGGGACCAGTTCCAGACGCCCCTCACTTAAACCATTAACGTGCTCCAAAGAGGAAAGCTGGCCACGGCTAGTGCTCAGGATTCATCCAGCTCTGTGGGAGTCTCGGGGTGCTTTTACAGCTGGCTGGCAAGAAGCAGCAAGTGGCTTTGAAAGATTTGGTCCCATCCAGCACTGACCCTCCACAGAAACCAACTGCTCCCCCTGTGCTGTGTTGAACTAATTAACTTTCAGCTAACAGGAGCCTCCTCCCGCGTGGAGTTTACTATCAGCAGCTGGGTGTCCTGGCTGATGTCATAGTCTAGCAGGGAGCAGCGACTATCGGAAAGGGTCTTAGCAAAGACAGAAGTTTGATATCTGATACTAATTACTACCGACCGGTACGCAGCCAATCAGGGCGCTCCCCGTCTCGGCCGACTTTTGGAGCTGCTTGGAAATATCAACAGAGCAAGAGCTTAACTCTTTGCAGCGTGGTGCGAGGCAGGTCCTCTGCCTGGCGCAGCTCCCCAGACACATCTTCGGAGACGCTACACCTCAAAGGGCTGTAGTTAGGGCATGTGTCTCAGGCTAGGACACAGTCAGGCATGAGGGGTGTAATGCATGCCCGTTGCTTTAAGGAGTCAGAGGGTTCAGCAGCTTGGCAAACAGAGATGTGACTCCAGTGCCTGCGCCCCTAGTCTGCCTTGTTTGGGGACTGAGAATACAGAGCAGGGTGCTGCTTGGGCTCTGTGGATCCTACATCTCTGCTGGGAAGCTGCAAGTGAGTGCAGGGCTGCTCACATGTTTCTGCTGCACCTTCCTGCAGTGTAGGCATCCTCAAAGCCCCCCTGCATGATGCACATCTTTCTCTATGTATGGCTGCATCTGTATGATTATCGTCTCGAGATACTCAGGATGATGGAATGTGAATAACAGTGTTAGGAGATGCTGTGTGCACTCAGACATGTCTTCTTGTTCTGCTATACAGAGGCATAGAGAATAGCACCAAATAAATAAGGCAGGGTTAAATCTTGAGATAGAGTCGCTCTTTCCTGTGCTCCAGAGTACAGTAATCCCAAGGAGGGTGGGCACAGACATCAACTAGACAGAGCTGCAATGCAGAGTGCTTCTCCACCTACGAAAATCTCCTCAGAGATGACCAACCTTTTGTGAACATGCTGTATAAAAAGAGATGCAGATCCTTTAAGAGTCTCCATCCCCAAGCCTGTGGCTAGCTCACTCCTAATGAGTGGAAGGTATACTGCAGTGAACCAATGGCAGCTTTTCCCTGATAACATAGGGATTGTAAGTCAAGCTAAGACAAGGGTTGGCAGCAGCTTCACTGACCCACAAGTCTCACCTGCAAAGCCTAGGTCCTGCTAGATCATAAAAACCTACCTGAAAACTTGCTCAGAAGTGTTTATTATTTTATACAAGCGTATGTGTGTATGCTTATATTTGAGAATGAATATGCATGTGTATATACATATGAAAGTATATGTATATATAAAAATAAAAAACAGGGCTTCCCACATACATTTATATATGTGTGTGCATGCATGTGTGCATGTATATGCATATGAACATACATATATTCTGGCTTGGTGATAGAGGCTTCAGGGCTTCCAGACTCCTAGTTCTGCGTTGCTGCAGTGCTTACAAACCCAGTAGCTCCAGAAGCTCTGATTTCAGCAGTGACTTGCTTAGGACACTCAGATGCTCTGCCCAGTAACACTGGGACAGCAGGGAGGTGCTGGGGTCTCTGATCCTTATACAATCCATGCAGTGAGCCTGCCCTGAGGTATTGATTACTGACTGAATGTGTGGTTTCCTGCTTATTCTGCAGCTGGTGAGATGGATGTTTCTTAATGCCTGATAGCAAAGAGATTGTTGAAATAAATAAGTCTCCAAGCACAAACCTGAATCAGAAAACAGAGCCTCACTGCAGCATCCGGCAAAGCAAAAAGAGTCGGAAGTCTGAAGTGTCTACCACGACACTTGAACTGGTGCAATGGTTTCATCTAAAAATTACACCTTCTCTTTAAACTAGAAGAAGCTTCTTAGATGAGAAGTGAGGAGAAAGTCTGTGTCAGCACAAATAGTATCTCTTACTTCTCTGGCACTTCTCTCCCTACAACTCCGCTTCCAGGTGGTTTTGGAGCTGCCACTATGACAACTCCAAGATAAACTCCTGTGTCTTTCTGAGAAGGCCATAAATACTGCACTGACCGCTTCAGCAGCAACCAGACATGGAACTGACAGTTCTGCAGTCTGCAGTGACTCTGATCTCTTTTTTCTGTGTTGCAATTGCTATTGCAAGGTCCAGCACTGTGGGGATATACACAGAGTGGCCAGTTCCCCTCCCTGCTGTGTGCGATGTTTGCATTTATTGTTGGTGAGTCTCATATGATGTTTCATCCTCCAGGCATTCTGCATGTAACTCTTCCGTAACTGAGCCTCTGTAACTCTTCTCAGGCAATATATCTTCTGACTACTTGTGTCACTCTGAATCATCTGGCTTTTCTGTGATGTTTCTGCTGACTAGCCCCCTCCCAGCACATAGTCCATTGGCACTCCACTAACTCATTAAAATGTGAAAATGGACCATTTACTCTCACCTTTTGAAAAGCCCTTCCCCTTCCTATGTATAGGCTTGGAGCCAGAGATCCTATGGGGATCTCTGGTTTCCACCAACCATTGTAAAGTTGGTTTAAATGCACAGTCACTTTTATTCTTTGGGTCATTCTTATCCCCACTATCAGTGACTACTTCAAAGACTTCTGGTCAGTTGGTGGACATACTAGTTTTATGCAAAATACTTTTCCAAAATCCATCTATATTTCTACTAAATGTATTCAACACGTCTGCAAATTGATATTCAGACTTACTAGTTTATGGTTCCTTGTGTCTTCAGTGAACATTTTGTAAAAATGTACACCATGTTTACCCTCATGGCTGGTGAGGTTGGTAGTCCTCACACCATACTTAGGAGCAGTGATACTTGAGTCCCTGAGAGTTCTAAGGCACTGTCAGGTTCTGGGGCTTTCATTTGACAGATTTCTTCTAAAACCCTTTCTGGTGCTACCTCAACACGTCCACTTTCCTGGGAAAGACAGGGACCAGTGCAGCACTGGCCTTGGAGATGTTAACACCTGACCACAATACTCCATGCTTCTTGTCATTCTGCTGTGGCTTGCAATGCCTGCTCCTCTTCCCCTCGGGTGTGTGACTGCTGCTTCTCCCTGGAAGGTCAGGTGCACAGAAGGGACCATGAACTGAGTAGCTCAGTGAGGCTGTTTTATGCTTTGACCCCAGTCTTCTGAGATGGTGAAGATTCAACGTCCCATAATGCTGATTCCAGAACCAGCTTTTATAAATCTTTCATCTCCAAAACTGAACAGCCACAAACTACTTTGCAAAACCATCTCAGAATTCAAAACAGGTGAAAGACATTCTCCTCCTCTCTCCTTTCTGGGAAATGGCTCAATCGTCTCGGTCTCCAAGCCTTGCTAGCTGCATGATCACCATCCACATGACACAGCTGCTAAGAAGAATCACCTCCACAAATGACTTGATGACTGAATTCACAGTCTAAAACTGATGTTCCCCAAGACTGAGGGAGTCAGCCCTTCCACATACTCTTGATGTCCTTAGGAAAGAGAGGTATATGGAGGACAGACACTGAGATCAGACCACAGATACTGAGCCATTTTCTTGCAGGCTATCTGCCCTAGATAGCACAGAAATAGTAAAACTCTTCACAAGGTCCTCATGTACTTCCAGCATATGCAGTGCCCAGGCCCCTGGTGCTTACTGGATATATCTGTCACCAGGAGCTGTGCTGAACCACAGAGCGCTATTCTGCCCTGATAAAGGCAGGCTGCACCATTAGTTACCATCTTCCTGTGGAAGGTAAAACAAGAATTTAAGTAACAAGAGCCGAGACTATCATTGCTTTCCATTCTCCTATTTCCAATACTGTTGTAGGCATCTCTTCTGCAAGTGAGGGTCTTACTGACTTCAGTAAGTGAAGGAGTGAGTCTTAAATACCAGAATAAATTAGTCATGGTGGGGAATTCCTTTGAACTAAGAAGTCACACCCCAGAGCCGTAAGGATATCAGTTCTGTGTTACTCTCCAGATACCAGGAAATGGTCCCTTCTAATCTTCCAGCACACTCTACTGTTTATGATACTGATTTATTTTCAAGAAGATTGTTTGTTTCTATGTAGATTTGCCTCTGTGGGAAAAAGACCCAAATGAACTGATGTTTCTATGAGATCCCTCTGGGGATCAGTCAGTGTGTGTCACAGGGGTCAGTGTGTGTCACAGCATCTGTGCCACAGAAGGTTGACCTCCAGCAGGTCTTGGGTACGGAGGCACAGCCTGAGGTCTGTCTCCTTCCATCCCATCTCCTGTTGGTCATGTCCACTTAGTTCACCCTCTCCTGAGTGAATGATCCAAATCTGTCTTGGGCTGCTTGTGCCTAATACCTAGCAGCTCCATTTTGCGAAGAGCCCTTTTGTGATGGCTTTGCCTCTTGAATCTCCACTGCATACTCTAGGCAGACAAATCTGACGGGATGGAGACATGACCTTATCCCCATGTGTCAGCTAGTGATAATTTGCTGCAAGCTTGCTTAGTCATGCTGGTGAAGGCCCTGTGAGAAGATTCAGCTGTACTGGCACAGAACTCTGCTACATGTCCCAAGCTGGTACAGCAGTGTCTCCTGGAGGAGGAGAAAGGTTGGGGAGTGATTTGCCTCTATTAATATGTTTTTTAGGAAGAGTAAGTTCTTCCATTCTTAACCAAAATAGCTATGCTGATAACGCTAAGGGCAGGGCAGGCATTACAGGTAAATCTGTAGCCAAGGCTCACAGAAATCTCTGTTCCAGGAGAGGATGGGCTTGGAATATCATTTGAAAACATTGCCACATGGATGTCATTACAGTGATAGACGGTAGAAGAAGCAAGGAACTTATCTTTCCCTGAGGCAGACATTTCAATGGGCCAGATGAACTGCCTGTTAATGAGCCCCAATGACAAAGACATTGCTCACTACAGCCATCAGAAGTCATGTGAGATTGAATCTCCTGCTTTGAGTCTGCCTCAGCAGGTCACCATCTTCAGGAACCTGCAAAGATGTGAGCTTCTCTTTTCATGCCCAAGACTTAGTCTGAGGGTGAATTTACACAAGAAAAGGAATCCTCAGGGCTTGCAAGCCAAATATTCAGCATATTCCTCTCCTTGCCCTTCCATAGTCAGAGATTTTCTAAACTGGATACAAGAGAGCAGCAATGTCTCTAACTGTGAAATGGAAGTGGTCTCCAGGGAATAATTCAGAATGATCCTAGACAAACGCTTAGCCCAGAGCATGGTATTTCTGGGTGTGAGTATAGATGGTCCATCAGAACTCAGTCTTAACTTTCTGACTGCAGGGAGCCTTGGTAAGGACTATCAAAGTGGCATTTGCCTGCGTTGAGTTTGTGTTTGCCTGCTAGAAATTTTAGCTAGTCTATCACTTCCCTATCTGCTTTCAGAGCTTGAGGGTAGGAATTCATGGTGGAAATACCATAAGCTTTTCCTAGTTCTGACAGCAGACAGACCTTGCTTGAATTCGAGCTGTGAACTATTTATCGCAATGCTGCAAGCATCCAAGGAAGGTCTCTTAATTTATGGAGGTCCACAAGATGTTATGCAATTGACAACACTAATGCAAAATACTTCTGCACTTTACTAAAGCTACTATTAAGCGGCCTGATGTTTTCATCATAATATTTACTTCTTTGTAAATATGCTAAATTCTTCAATCCCAATTCAAAACAGGGAGATCAGAGAATGAAAATAAGAAGATGACATAGCTGTATAAAGATTATGTAAAATGTTTTCTACCAGCATAAATATTTGATTGTAAAACTCTGCGTGTTGTGTTTACTGATCAGGGATGCACAATGATGCGGAGAGTAGCCATGGCCTGCCGCTGTGGTGGAGGCATGCCCAGCATCCCTGCTCAGACCCTTCCCATGGAGCTCTGAGCTGTGGGAGAAAGCAGATGTGTTGACAGTCCTCCCATCGTCTCACTCTCTCATTCTATTCTAGCAGCATAGGCTATTCTAGCAGCACAGGCAGCTCCTGTGGAGGCTAGCTCATCACAAGATGGTCCATAGGTCCATCATCTCCACAAGGCCCAAGACTGGGATGGATTAGTGGGGACAAAGAAAGAAGTAAAGGCCCAAAGTCTCAGCCTAGTTTGAGACTGTAGAGGTGAATGGGAGGAGTGAAGCTTGCTGACAGGGAGTTTGGCTTGAGCACAGCTCTCAGGTCAAGCATGCTGTTCTGGCAGGAGTTCAAGGCACTCAGGAGACCTCCTTTGTCCATCCAGAGAGGGAGGAAGGGTTAGACATGGCCATTATTTTCCCCAGGAAAACAAATTGTCCAATCTGTGGGATGGAAGAAGTCTCCCGACTCGTCAGTGTGAGCATGCACAGGACACAGAGGACCTGCCAGCTACCCCTAGGCACAAGGGCAAGCACAATAGCAGTGTATGGTGACAGCACTGCACACTGCTCCCAAGATTACACATGACATTTCTGTATCCAGTACTATCATCACCAGCAACCTGTTCCTGACATTGTTGTCTCTGGGCATAAACATCATCTCCCTCTGCTGAGCTATGTCCCTCCCTCAGCCTCTACTTTCTATTTACAGAGAGAAGCCCAGCAGCACACAGGTGTCTGCAAGAGGATGTGCAAACCCCATTAACCCACAAGAGCATCTGTCTGGTCAGACAGAACAGAAACCATTTAGCTAATAGCCCAATGGAGGATGTCTCTGAGTGATGCCATTGTCCTGGGGACATGTGAAGGCTCTAGGGCTTGCCCAGATGCAGCTCCAGGCCACTGGCCGACACAGTGACCTGGCTTCTGTTCCTTCTGCAGTGAGACTCTGGGCAAGTCACGTCTCCTTTCAGCTTCCTTATCTCTAAATGGCAGATAATGAGGCCTTCTTAAAGCTCTTGGAAATCTCCCACCAAGCAGGGCCCGATAAGGGCTGTATTGTTGTAAGTCCTGCAGCAGCTCCAAAGCTTGAGGTTTCACTGAAAAGCAGCTTATCCAGTCCTACCCCTGCTCTGATGAGGCAGGAGAGTGGGAATGAATTGAATGTTTCCATCCATATCCCTCCTGCCCACTAAACTATCCTGCCCCAGCCACTTGTTTTGTGGTTCAGCCCTAAATAGGGAATGTGTTTTTGGGGAGGAGGTGTGTGACAAGCACTAATAAGTGATATGAAGTGAAGCTGGGACTGGGTTAGTGGCGAGCAGAGCTAAAGCCCCAGATATACATTGGATCGGTTGGGAGCATTATGTATTTCTGGAATGCCTTCTGGTCTTTATTAAAATGAAACCACAGCCAGCCCAAGAGAGCTCATCGCCCAGGCACAGGGCCAAGTATAAGTTACTTCTACAAATATTTATTTAACCATATCAATGACAAACTCTTTTGTATAAATGTTTTTATTTAATCATAATTTACCAATTATTTTAAATCAATTGTTTGCCTGGTTTCTAAACACTAATCAAGAGGCTTGCATTAGCATTACTCAGGCGGATTAGATGCATTATTTCACTGAAGACTGTGCCATTGCTTGCCTGCCTTGTTGGTCACAGAAAGGGGTGCAGATGGACCCAAAATTTCCCCCAGATTGTCAGTTTTGCACCTTGGAGGAGCATGACTGTAGCACTGTCAGTTGTCCCCACCCAAGTGATCTGTGGGCACACAAGGACATTGATCCCACATGGGCCTCTTAGGAAATGCCTTTTCCTAGGCCTGATTCCTTCATGCATCTCCTTAGACCAACAGCTTGTTTTTCCTGAGCTGCCTGGCCTATCACGGACTCTTGAAGTCCCCTGTCCTGCTATTACACCTTAGCCTTGACCCTTCACTGTCCTGGGAGAGGTTTCTCACTGTCCCCTCAGCTGTGAGTATCTAACAGGAACACATAACCACAGATATGGTGGTTCAGGTCAGAACATGAGCCCATGGATGACAACATTTGCCTTCAGGTTCTGGATCTAACACCCAGCTGTGGAGCCTTCTGAGTTCCCTTGCTACCTCAAGAACATCCTAAAGGGCCTCCAGCTCCCTGGTTTCATTTACCCCATCTTCCTCATACGTGAAGGTCTTGTTGCCTAATCCTCTCACTTTCACTACCTGACTAGAAAATTCTTGAGAACAAAGAAGGTGCTACTTCAGCAGGGCTTTAGTTCCTTTAAAGCCCTGTGAAACACAGTAAAGTCTGCGCCTAGCAGGACCATGGGGAGCTGGCCTTGTCAATCTCCGTTGGAGCACATCTGTACATAGCATCTCTACACACCATGTACCCACCCCAGGGCCTCCCTCATGCACTGCAGCCATCAGCTAGTCCTAGACTGCAGAAAACAAACAGAGGCAAAAGCAGAAATCTGCTCATTACAGTCTGCCTGTGCTGTTTATTTATAAGATTTCAGGCTGCTACTGTCCTGCACCTTGGCTCACACTCCAGAGAGTCTCTTATAACCAGTGGGTCTACAGGGAGCCCTTCCATGCACATATCTGTTTATCATCTGCTGTGCTGTTTATGGCATGTGAGCTGTTAGTTCCCTGAGGATACCAGGTGCCCCTGGAGCCCTTCACATGGCAGCTGTCTCTCTGCTGTAAAAATCACTTCTCATTGGCCTTTCACCTCGGACAGCAGAAAAGTTTTTCTTCATCAGGTACTGTTTAATCCGAAATAGGAGCTCTGCTTCTGGTGGAGCTAGTGGTTAATCTCGCTTACAGCAGCCTCCCAAAGTCTTCTGCTTCAACCAATTTAGGCTACTCAAGGAGGAGGTAAAACAGAATCTTTAAAGTTCTCCCAGATGGGGAGGGATGCGGAGGTGCCAAGGTTTGCAAAGCACGGAGATTTGGAGATGAATAACCTGAGCAAAGACTTTGTTACAACCCTGTTTTGCTGCAAAACTAGGAGGGGTGCAAAATTCCAGAAAATGTCTTCCAAGAGAGCAAAACCTAATTAACAAGAAGACTGTACACTCCTACAGTAGATAGCTGTGGAAGTTATCTCCTAGTATTTATCTACTTGTTGTTGTTATTTATCTATTTTCTACCATTTTCAAGATTATGAGAATAGAAAGCATTGCTAGGTGTATTCTTTGAGGTATTTAAGTATGTACTTGTCTCTTCTAAATAATAAATATATCCACTGCTAGAGACAGCAAAACACTTTAAACTTTAAAAGCTTTAGCTGAAGTTGCTTGTGGACAGATAAGAAATCATGAAAATTATGACAATAAGGAGCTTCCTCTTGACTTGTAAGCAAAAAGGAAATTCATTTGGATGGGGTTCTGAAATTGTGTGTTAATGCAGACCTAGTGCTATAATGTTGATGCACAAGAGACTCTCGGAAATAACAGCATTTTAAACATTACTCTAAAAAGTCTTTCCCTGTTCATTCTGAGGGAAAATGAACCAGAAGGAAGTCTTTTCTGTGGGCTCTTGGCATGTCCATATTCAGGAGCTGTCTTTAACCTCCTGTCCCATTTCAAATATCAAATCTGCTCTTCTGTAAGATACAAATTCATCCTTCACAGTTTGGCTATCTAAAAATTAGACACTGGGTTAAGCTTTTAGGTCTCCTGTGCAGGCAGGGGACAGAAGCAGGTGCTGGCAAAGGGCCATCTGTTCTACTTATCTTGCACCCTGAGCTCAGACTGGGATGAACTGGCCTTGGAGGAAGCACTTTATTTCCAGTGGCCAGAAAAGGAGACCTAGATGACAGCTAAGACTAGATACTAACTTTCAGATAACTGAAATGAGATTAATCCCACCAGAAGTGAGAGGGACCCAAGAGGAAGGTTGATTGCCAGGCAGCATGGAAAGACAAGTATAACAGAGGAATATACTTGTGAGGGCAGAAGAAATCCTATTAAAGTGAAGGGCTGTGCAATGATGTGAATGATTTGTGTGCATGCAAAATGAGACAGGAAAAAATGGTGGTACAAAAGAGGTGTGATATGGTTATAACAACCTGTGTAAAGTGTTAACTTCTAAAGGCAGTGTCTCTTGATTTGCCTGGCACAGAGAAGACAAAATTAATGTTGTTGGTGGCATGTGGCAATGGGATGGCTTAAGTGAATGAGCCTGGGGCATGGTAAGCCATATACAGACTGATATGGCTTCCTCAGAATGGATAATTCTGTCTAGAATGTCTCTCTCATCCTGTGCAGTACTGTGCAGCCACCACGTCTCTGCCAGGCTGCCTCGTACGTCAGATGTGAAGGGGCAGGAGAGGTTATGCTTGGAG
The DNA here is from genome assembly GCA_013398735.1 of Nothocercus julius. Lineage (NCBI taxonomy): Eukaryota > Metazoa > Chordata > Aves > Tinamiformes > Tinamidae > Nothocercus > Nothocercus julius. The sequence continues at coordinate 1,533,499 of VZSV01000170.1, read as the reverse complement.
CATGTATCAACTTTAGCCACTACATAACTCATATGGAGCATCTTGTATGAGTAACATGTTGTCAGGCTGTCTAATGAATCTAGGTCTCCTTGGCAAATGCCTTGAAAAGCAACCCCTTTGCATGAGTTAATCCTAATAATGCACATTGGCTCAGTTCGCACCGAAAATGTGACAAGCCTTCATACATCACTACAGCCAGAGAACCCTTACAGGGTAATGTCAGAGTTAAGACTTAAGAGGCACTAGTATTCTGACTTATTCTGTTTTAAGAGTAGGTCTAACATTCTTCAGCTTCAGACCTTTAATCCCAAACTAGTCATCCAGGCACATCTGGAAATGTTAAATGTACTGGGGACCAAGGAAGAATTCCTGGGTTCTGTATTCATTTTAGGCTGAGTATTTACGTAAGTTACTTTTTTAATCCTTTTTAAGTATTTATAGTTTATTTATAGTTTTGTTTGTATGCTTGAGACATAGACATATCCCATTATGCTTCAGTAAATCTGAAATATTCTTCTTAACAGAGGGAAACAGTCTCCTGTTAGTGAAAAAAAAAAAGGGTAGTAAGTATATTGAGTTGTTTCCTCCTGAAAGATCTAATGTTGTCAATAACAACCACTCCTGCACAAATCAGTGCAAATCTATAGTGTTTTTAAAGTGCCTGCTATCACTAGAATTACTTGTGTTGGTGATAGCCTCATCTGAAGAATAGACAAGGAACTATGCCCCAAACCTCCAGGTAAATTTTCTTTTTCACAGTTGAGTCTGTGAAAAAAAACTCACAAATAGAAGTCCTCAAGTACTGAGTGATGAGTTTTTCTAGAGATAACGTTTGCTTCTGAGAAAATGCACATCAGAAAGTCGCCTCTAGAGTACACTACAGCCAACAGGAGACAGGAGCGTGTTCTGAGCAGTGTGAACTGCTCAGATCATTCATGTAGTTCTGACTGAGTTTCTAGCATTGTGCCCTAGAACAAGGAAACTGCCAGTGAGCTGGAGACCATCCACCCTAAACCTAATAACTCTGTTTGCTCCTAGATAATCTACAAGAAGCAGTGACAGAGAGGTAATTGTGAAGGGAGCATGTTAAAAACTGCAAATTAAAATACAAAAAAAAAAAAAAAAAGAAAGAAAGAAGTGTCTCTTTTTGTCAGGTGGAGAAAGGGTTTTAGTATTCCTATAAGGAAGAGGATTCTGAAAGCAATTTGGTGACTTTTCGTTGTGAGCACAGGCAATTTCATTAGGCTGCTGAGCAGTGATTTGAATATCTCCTTCCTAGTCCCTTTTAATGAAACTGTCTCTGAATATGCCCAGTTTCTTCAGACAAAAACTTTTGAGGGAGCTTCACAGAATCCTTGGATTAGTGTAAAGATGAGATTTTCTTCCCTGAAAGTGGGAATGGGTTCATATCCAAGGAGGGACACCTGGGGCAACCCTGAAATATGTTTCCTGAAAGACTGTCATGCAAAGCACAGTGGCATGGGACCTCTGCCAGATGAGGAAAACCAACGGTGTGATTGGCACTGCTTCTGGCTCAGCACTGGTGGTGTGTGGGCTCAAAAGGGTGAGTCTGGGAGCTGCAATACCTGGCCTTATTGAAAATGAAAAATAGCCAGCCTCTGCTTCTTTAATATGCTTTAAATATTCTGAAAATGGAAAGATGCAGGTTAGTTTGATTTCATTTACTCTGAGATTTTATTTTAATGTAGGTTTGATAACTAAATGAAAAACAAATGTGCTGTATTAAAGGGAGGCGACCCAGCCCAGTAGAGGGAACAGGACCAGTGCAGGAACATTTTTCTAAAGATCCCTTTTGGAATGTTATTTTGAACTCTTTGAAACAGCAAAGGTTTTTAGACATTGTATGTTTTGTTAAGTGTCCCTTGGGAAAACTGAGTTTAAAATTAGTCAAACTCACTTTTTTTAAACCCTTCCTTAAAATAGTGGATATAAAATTTGGTGGGAATTCTGCTGAAAGCTTAAATTGGCTGAAATAGACGATCTAATGGAAATGACATTTGGGGAAAAAATGTAAAAAAAATGGTTTTCTTTCTGGCTTCCAGTGACATAATCAGGACACGTTAGGACTGCCTTCTCCTCAGAGTGCCGCTCTGACCCTGGGGCTCTGGTCACAAGTTTCCCTAGTGCAGAAAGAGAAGCAGCTGCAAAGAGAACTGAGAGAGAAAAATCACTGCTCTGGTAAGGCACTGCTGTTCCTCCTAGGTTGCTTGTTCTATGGATTGATGTTAGTCACTCTTGGAGTGTAGAACCTGACAAGGAGGTGACAAATCTGCAGATCTCTGCCCTACATTGTGTGGTAGAGGTGCTGTCTCCAGAGGGCATGGCTGGTTGATTTCAGGGCTTGGTTTTGGCCTGAAGGGAAATCACATCCAGAGTGATGTTGTGTTGGAGGTGCCACTCAGGGTGGACACTGTGGACTGAACATGGATGGATGTTACTTTCACAAGCTGCACGTGACTGATGTTCCAGGTGATCGCATCATCCTGGATGAGTGACATATTTATAATGGCTCACATCATGGTCCCAAAGGACCTGCTTAAGTTAAGACAGTCACCTTGTCCTTACCTAGGTCCAGATGGGAGAGACACCTCCTCATCACTGTGGGCATCAGGCATGCTGAATTTTATTGATGATTCAGATATCTACCCTGGAGGGTGTGTGGGAGGGCCTGGTGGTTGCAGAGCCAGCCCTGCTGTTCTCTGTGGGATGTGATGAAGGCTCCAGTTGTGCTGGAAGTGAACGTCACAGTGTATCGTTCTGTGCTCTCCTTCTTGCTCAGCAGAGAGCTGTGATGCTTCAAAATGCCCGGCCTTCCACGACGCAGAAATGTGTCTTGGACCTTCCCACCCCAGTAGCTTATTAATTCAAGACGTTTTGTCACTTGCCAAGATAAAGCTGCCTTCACACACCTCATGTTCCTCTCAGAGTGGCTGGGAGATAAGGACTAAGGGACACTGGTTTATGCTTGCCATGAACCTCAGAGGGTTTCGAGGGGAGGCCTCTTTGGAAACCTACCTCTGCTATCATTTTGACAGGTGTCAGACGCGTTTTTAGCAGCCAGCCACAGACAGAGATTAGCCAAATGTGTCTCTATCCCAGACTGCTCAGGCTTTCTAGGCATTATTTTAAAGCACAGAATGGGAAAGGATTTTGAATGGAGATAGATGGCTTTACTCAGAAATGGTCTGACCTAAGGACCTCGCTATCACCAGGCCCAGCAGCCATCGCGGACATGGTCCTTTCAGAGGCAGTCCTCACTGATAATGGGAAGCAGGGACTCTTCTCCCATCACAGGCACCAATCTACTGCCTGGAGTGCAGGAGCTGAGACAGTCCTTTGCATTCGGCTTTCTGATCCCCAAGCCATGCTTGAGACAGAAGCACATTCGAGTAGTGGCTTGGGCAAAGCGGCAACCTGTTTGGGAAGAAAAAATGCCATAGTGTGGGTGAACTACTCAGCATGTGTCCTGGAAGGATTCCTGACTTGGGAGATGTGCGTGTAAGTGGAAGTTATGCCACCAAGAAAAGGACACTTCCAAGTTAGTTCTATCCTGAAGTGCTGAAGAGCAAAGAACCTATGAGCAAAGGAGTTCAAAGAATGTAGGGTATGCCTGTTTAGGAGACAGAGAGATGGTTGGCAGCAAAGTTCAGGGAAGCTGCTTTTGTGACCCACTAGCTCAGGGAAGTCCATCTCCAGCAAGCCAACTTTGGGCCCATTTCTCCTGCCCCCTGGGGTTTAATTAGATGTTAAATTCCACTGGATGGGGGTGTCCCTATCGTGGATTTGTATAGTTCACATCCAGATACTTAATATTCTTGTTACCTCATTGTAAATGTTTTCCTTCCTTCCTTCCTTCCTTCCTTCCTTCCTTCCTTCCTTCCTTCCTTCCTTC
>VZSV01000170.1:1477154-1529267 GCA_013398735.1 Nothocercus julius | reverse complement strand
TTCTTTCTTCCTTTCTTTCTTCCTTTCTTTCTTCCTTTCTTTCTTCCTTTCTTTCTTCCTTTCTTTCTTCCTTTCTTTCTTCCTTTCTTTCCTTTCTTTCCTTCTTTCCTTCTTTCCTTCTTCCTTTTTTTTTTTCCCCTTGGAATTTGTGCACTGTGGCCGAGCCACTCAGGCTGGAGAAACCTGCAACTTTCCACAAACTTTTTTCTTATCAGCCATGCCTAATCTATAAGTCATGGTGCACAGTCAGGAACAAGAGAGGCATGTATTTTAGGAAGGATGTATGTATCCATGGTATGCAACTATAGCAGAGTCCGTTCTGGTAACTCTGAAAATTGGCATTCCTTATGGTACCCACATTTTCATGCCAAGCTAAACTTTCTTGTCCTTTTCAGAGATATTTATAGATGGGAATCTTGACAAGAATGAGTTTCTGTTATGGAAGGAATAGTTTTACTTATTACTAACTCTGATCTGAGAATGTGTATGTTCAAAGGTGCAAGCAAGTGATAAAAAATAAGCCACCTAAAGAATGTGATATGGGAATCTCTGAAGGGAAGAATCAGGAAAAAAGAAACAATCCTTAAACTGGATGCTAAAAAACTTCACACAAGCGAACATGCTCTTCCTGCTCTGGATGGTGCACAGAGCCAAGGAAAAGCGTCAGGCGCTGCCAATGGAACTGGCAGAGTCTCATCATTGTGTTGCGTTGGTTTGTGCTGTAAGCAAACAAAGCCATTTTCACAGTGAAACCTTACTTTTACTGGGCAGACTGCTCATACCTCATTAGAGCAGTATGTGCTTAATTCTAATGTTTTCTAGAAAGAAATAGTGTTTTTTTTTTTCCAGAAGAAATCTATTGGCTAAGAGAATTATATAAAATTGCCATCAATTAGACTCACTAATGTCTCCCAGTATCTCTAAAAGGCAAACCTATGTGAGGTTTGGGAGGATAGATTGGGAGGATAGGTTTGTCGAGGAGACAAGCCATCCTAACCTGGAAGAGTAATGCCTCTTAACAAGTTTTTTTTGAGCATCTTCACCATTACTATGGTATCCACCATGTCACCATATCTGTAATTCTCTGGATCCCCTGTAAGAATCTGTCCGCTGTCTGCACATGTATCTCTGTTTTCCTCAGTAGTCTGCTAAGCCAACCTTAGATGTTATTTCTCTAGCTCTCCCAGGAGGGCACTCTGCCCTCCCTCTATATGAATCCAACCATCCAAGACATGGCAAACAAGTACTCTTCTTTCCTGTTGCCAGCCACAGGCTTTTTAAGGGAACATAATAGGCTATGTTGTGCCCACACATAATACACTGCAGATGAATCTTGCCCATCTTGGCCAAGAGTGTAAAATAAATGAGTTTCCAGCAGATATGCAGGAAGCAGAAAGGGACTAACTTCATTCCCAGACCATGGTGTTGTGATTAGAGAAAAAGGAGGAGACTTCACAAAAGAGGATAAAGCAGGAGGATGCATTAACGCTTGGAGGATGGACACGCTTACCCAGAACTCTCTACTTCATGTCGTTCCCCCTGTCTTTTGCCCTGGGAATAGGGTTGGACATCTCAGAAAATAGACACAGCAAAGACGTAGCAGAAGCAGCCTTCCAGAGAAAACCAGCCCTGGAAGAGGCAGGCCAAGATGCCAGCTTCCCAAGCAAGCTAAGACACAGTGGCAGCTGTGGAATGCATTTCTTATTACAAGCCTGAATCATGGCTTTTATTTGTCTGTATTTTTGAAACTATTTCTAATATCACAAATATATGCTTTTCCCTGATCCCCCTCAAATGCTCTCTGCTCACAATGTCGTCTCAGAGAGATGGGCATCACGCAGTAGTAGGGAGTAGAAAACCATACAGAGCAAACCTCCGACCCCATGGAGCACTTGTGAGGCATAGTGGGAGTAGTCCTGTGAAGTAAGACTCACCTTTAACCCTTGGTGCAGAGGTCTGTCTGGGCTTGGGCATTGGCATGGAAAGGGCTCAGTGCTACACTACACGTTATTGTCCTTAAGTGAGGGAAGAGGAGAGCAGCTCACAGTTTGGGGAGCTCCCAGGATCCTTCCCATGGAGTGCTGGTCTGGAGTTCCCATGGAGTGCTGTCTTTAAGGGTCATGAGCACTGGAGAGCGCAGATCATGGAAATATCTCCCATGTCTAGTCCCAAGACGAGTTAGTCACAACCAGGCAGGTTTAACCTGGGGAGCAACCTACGCTTGCAACAGGAAACACTAGGGCAAAGGACAGGTCCTTCAAAAATAGCTGGGCTCAGGGTTGTGGACTCTGAGCCTTATCCTGCTTTGAGCCTTATCCTGCCTCCTCTCTGTAAGTTTTATTAACTCCAGCATTATGTTAGCAGAATATAAACCTCTACTCCCAGCACATAATACAAGAGATTCAGGAATTGATCCATCTACCAGCCCAGAACCAACCTTATCATTGGTAGTTTAGCACTAAATGTTCTCCTTGGGATGTTGATTTGGGTGCAGCCAAAAAACTTTGGAATGAGATTCCCTCTTCAGAGAAACAAGGCAGAAATGCTTCTACCTGTGGACATGTTGATGCAAAGATGCTGTCCGCTTACTCCGCAGTATGGTCTTTTCCTCTCGGTCCTACAGTCCTGTTCATAGAGTCCGCTGTCCCTCACAAAACTATTGGATGGGGAATGGACTGCAGGCAATGAGGACAGATATGCAGAATAAAATATTAGGCAGATAGTTTGCAAGGCAGGGATCCCCTGAGCAGTGTAGAGGGTACGGGAACCAGAGTAGGAATCCTGATGGCCACAGCTCAAAGTGAAAGCAGAACAGTGACTCAGCTCATCACAACGAGCTGCTTTTCCAGCCTGCCCTGCTGATTTGTTTTCCCATTTGCACTGTCTGCACAGCACAGCTGCTTGGGACATCCCACGCTGACAAAGAGACAGCCCAGACCTTCCTGCTCCTAGTGCTCCGCTGAAAGAGGAATTTTCCTCGGCAGCATCTCAACAGCCCTGGGAGATACAGCTGATGACCTGCACCTCCACAGGAAAGGCAGTGACTTGCTTGTGCTCTCCCTCAGTTTATAATTCAGGAAGCCTTGTGGACAGTTGAGTTTGTTGGGCTGAGCTAAATGTGAGCCAAGCCCTTGGACTAGACTAGAGAAAAAACCATGGCAGGCGACTGAGTCAAAAGCCACTACTCCCAGATGTTTGACTGCCAGCTAGTGCCAAGTCACCAGAAGTGACCTGGTTTCAATATGATCAGTGGAGAGGATAAAAAGGAATTACAGTTGCCAAGCATTTCTTGTCTTTGGAAGGTGACCTTGTCAAGGAAGGCCAGGTTCCTGTCGAGTGATACAGGTGCTGGAGGATAACTGGCAGGCTGGGGAGAGCAGTAAGCCTACACAGATATAGCAGTGATGCTCAGGCAGCAGTCTGCTGCCCTAAACTGGCTAGTCCCTGAGAACTGAGCTGCTTACACAGAAATTTTGGGGATCTGTAGTGGGAAGCAGGAGGATCTGAAACTCTACTTGTAGAAATATTATTATTAATTCCTGGGTAGCAGGTGAGTGATGTGGTCTGAGCTGTTCAACTATCTAAGTCACAGGCTCCAGGGTGATCTCCCTGTGCTTACCTGGCTTCCCCTCCGGCAGCTTCTTACATAGAGCCCTCTTCTTTGGCCTAAACACATCTCAAAGTCAAAATGCTTCTGATTTAGGACATCTCCCCCAGCAGTGACAACCGTCTGTGGTCAGGACTCCTATCCTCATCTATCAAGCTCCTGAAATGTTTCCTATGCTTAGATGTCCTGGCTGAGCTGCTTATGGTTTCCTTTCCAGATGGTATCTGTCCCCATCTTTGCATTTCCTGGCAACCTGACAGCCACTGCTCCACCACTGAAGGAGGGCCTGTCCAGTGCCTTGAAGAGGTTACACAACAGTTCCCAGGAACTCGCACAGTATTTCCTTGGAAAGCCAGCAGGTCTGAACCCTTTCACAGCTTTCTAGCCATGCGCATGGTGAACCTGTCATTGCAGAGCAGCTCTGCATCTTGTCTACTCCAGTCGCACACTAGTATCTACCAGCCAGGCAACTCCCCTTCCTGCACAAATAGCAGGATCTATCAACCTTCTGAGATTGCACAGCAATGTCTGTCTCTCTGTTTTCCCTACAATGACTCAGGGAGCTGCAACAGGTATCAGCTACTGTTTCCAGAAAGCTTCTATGGTGAGGCCAGTTGCAACATTTTCAATGGGCATGTTGAGCTAGTGGGAAGAGCAGGGTCTTGGCACATACTTGTTTGTGCAGGCTGTGGTTTCACCTTTCTTCTCCACCCTTTTTTCTCTCTCCTGGCAATGGGCAAAGTGGGAAGAGACAGGCACAAAGTCACTTTTCATCTGGGATTGCTATTACAGCCAGTCCAAGCCAAGGCAGCCTGTCCTACCTGCCTGCTGCACGTGCCTGCTGCCTAGCTGAGCAATGGTCTTTGGGGATGCAGAACATGCATGTGATGAGAGAGAAAGGCCTACGGTGTACATGAAACTTTACTGTGGGCTGTTAGCCACAGACCTTACTTGCCAAACAGGAACAGTTATGAGAGAGGATGCTACACTGCATCTGTAGCTTCCATCTACTTGTGGCAGCCTGGAGGAAGGAGGTGCAAAGGCTGGGATAGGGTCAGTGTCAAAGGATCTGGACAATTTGTAATCAGGACAGTGATGTGTGTTGTCACAGTAGAAGTTGTCCAGGACATATCTCACAACAAGGAACCAAAGTGGCACTTTCTTCTTTGCAAGGCATGCAGAAGAGATCAGAAAGCTCGCAAGTAACAAGGTCAGACTTTGGAGAATAGCTCACCCCACAACAACTGCCAAACCTTTCCCGTGCTCAAAGCACTTAGTACACCCTGCAGCCTTCAAATACTAAAGAACAGGAGCTTTGCCAAGATCTGCACACAGCTTTGCCTGACATCCAGCTTGCTGGGATTTCTGGGAGCGCTGGTGTTACTGATGGGCATGTGTACAGCTGCTCCACGCTGGGGCTGGTGTTCACAAGGCAAAAGCATGTGAACCTCATCCCGAGTGAATATCCATCTGATATTTCTTACAAGTGTGTATTTTTGGGTCTCCTGTTTAAAAGCCATTCAGTTAGGGAACAGAAACAATAGTAGATGATTTAAACTATCAGTCGCACAATGTGAATGCTAATGAATAGCCAAGTCGAAAGATATTTGTTCAAACTCTTTACTCATGAACAAGGGCACATTGGCAGAAGCTGGTGAGAACAGCCTGGTTCCCGGCTGTGGGGTCTCCAAGCTTCCCCTTGCCAAGCGCTAGAGTAAGGAGACTTGCTGAGTCCCACCAGGAAAGGGGGGGTTAAGTGCTCCTCCATATGAGAGAATCTGTCACTACCCTGCACTAATGTATAACAAACATGTCCTGGTTTCCCTCGGCTCACATATCAGCAGGCTCCTGACTGGGGGTGCAGGATGTGAGGGTTTGCTGCGTTCCCCTGTGCGTTCGGCTTTGTGTTTTTGCCCCCCATTATGGTCCCATTTGCACGTCCCCTTTCCCTACCTGGGAATAGGTACAGAGCTCTGGTATGGGGTAATTCCTGACAGAACTTCTGTTCTGAATGAACAGAAGGCTACTGAATGAGCATTGAATAAAATGTCTCCAAACACATGCACCTTAACCCATGCAGTGGAGAGCTGGAACACTATCAAGGTTTATTTATTTAATATGTATTTATTTATTAGTCTGTTCAGAGAAAAAACAAGGCTTCTTGGGTCTTAACATTTTAGTTCACATTCTCTGCAGTCCCCAAAGGCCTGGAAAAAAATTAAACCTCCATGTGGTTTGGCAATAACACAGGAAACTAATTATCTTAGGAGGCAAACTGAGTATCAGAGTTTGTTAAATAAACCGGAGCTCACCTTGAGTTCTAGCATAAACCAGAGGTTCTACCATGGAAGGTGGCAGAGAGCTTGCAGGAGGTGGAAATAGAACTGAGGGGCCACAAAAGGCTAGTTAGGAAGCCCATGATTAGATAGTGAAGCCTCAGATTTTGTGAGCTGATTTTCTTCTGACAGTCCTAAGATAGTTGTGATGTTATACACCTGTTTCAAGTACATCCAAACTATTCATAAGGTGCCTCTGCCAGTTCTCAACACCCTGTGCTGTTGCTTCCGTCCTTGCAGTTGTGTGTTCCTGGGCGGGAGACTGAGGCACAGTGACCTGGGGGACTCAGTGGGATACTGGGGGCCGATCCTGCCCTGTCTGCTGGATGAAGCAGTACTGGGCCTGCCCTGCAGACACCTACTTGACCGGGACATAATGCAGAGGATGCTGTTGGCAGGTTGAAGTATTCTGTGGAACTGGCAGAGCCTGTGGCACTGTCTCACAAGAGATGCCTTCCTGACAGCTATGGCATCAGGGCCAGCACAGCAGATTGGCCAAGGCCTGGGTCAGAATCTGTTCTTTGAAAAGATGAGGAGAAGCTTAAACTGGAGTCTGTGCTGGCAGCCTTCCTCACTCATGCCACATGTTGACCGCAGTACAGATCTCTGCATAAGAGGCAGCGGACCTTCTAGCACCTACCATAAGCAGAGAACAGCAGGACCATCACAGCCACCTGCAGACTGGGTCTGCTTTTGCACTTGCCTTATTGAGTGGGCTATAGCCCTTCATTAGTACCACTTCAACAGTACCACATGAGGAGGTGACAGCTGCCCTGGGTGCTCTATTTTTGTGGATCAAGTGTTAGACCCAACTCAGTAGGAAAGCAGTTCTAGCCATGGCACTCACTCTTTCACTGACTTGTTGATAGCACATTGTGCCTTGACCCAGGTACCTGGGCTCTGCAGTTTTGACCATCTCAGTTCAGTGGCAACAGCTCAAGTTAAGATTCTGTCAGAGCCAGGGGAGATCTCCATCTGGAGGCTCTTCCTAAGGGTCTGGACTCCAAGAGCAATCTTGCTTTGCTTGCATGTAGCTCACTGCAAACAGGTCTGTCTCACAGCAGAAAAGAGGACAGACTGAAGACAAGCAAACAGGCCAAAGACAAGAAACAAGCAAACAGTAAGCAGATAAAAGCAGGGCATGGGAGTGGGTGAGCCGAGACCCACAAATGAATCAGGTGAAGGTGAAGTGGGCTCTACAGCCAGCTGTGTGTGAGGTTTGGATGGGGCCCTATCCCCTCCCGAGAGCACATGCCGTTGTGAGTACATGCACGGTCCTTGCTGGGAAGGGCCCTTTTCCAGCACATTTAATTGCATCAGTGCCAGAACTCGGAGGGGGGTTCGGGAACCTTCCCCTTGCTGCCTCACAACCCAGAGAAAATATTCCTGAATGCTTCAGCATGAAATCCCAGGGCTGCCTCCCAGGGGTCCTTGAGAGAGTAAACAGGATGGCACGGACACATGTGGGGCTTGGTGGGAAAAGGCAGGGCCTTACCTCCTCTTTCTCCGTTTCCTTTGCAAACGCTGCCCAAAATGCAGACCAGATAAGCAGCACAAGTTAAAACCTTTCCTCTCTTTCTATTTGAGGAGCTCAGAAAACTCTTCAGCAGCTCCATGCACTAAGACCTGTGTAGCTATAGCCATATGAACAGGAAAAGCTGACCCAGCATCTTCAAAGGATTAAGGCATAGGTAAGGCTTTGCCAGGGGAAAATAGAGCTACTTAATGCATCACTTCACAGGCAGCTCTCTAGTATGCCTGTCCCTGCAGGATGAGGCTAAGTGGTAAGAATTCCCTAACCTGCCCTGAACATTCAAACAGCATTTCATCTTTCTCCTTCTCACAGTACTGAGCAGCAGAACACAAAAGCCCGGGAAACAACATTCACACCCTCCCCCTTGCCCGCATTCCTTCCACCAGTAAAACAGAGCCCTTGCTGCCACTTTGAAGAGCTAATCCTTTACATTGCCTTTCAAACTGCACTCCACCTCCCCGGCCACAGAGAACTTGGAAGTGACAGGGCCTCTATAAGCTTGAGACCCTGGTTCCTATAGGCACGGAAGATTTAAATGGTGCTGGAAGAATCCTGTGCATATGAAAAGGGGTTTAAAAGCAATCAGGGAATTGAATACAGAAGAGATCTTGTCAACTAGCTGGTTCCATTAACACTGTCAAGAACACTAAGAATATAGACATTACATGGTTTGAAAATGTTTCCAAGAGTTCTGCGTATTATTATGTTATCTCTCATCTAAACCCCTGTTAGGGATTTCATGCTCTTAGCCTGTGTTTGAGATTCAGCACATTAATCAGTGAGATCTTTCTGAGATGTGTCAACAAATTCAACCCGCTGTTCCGAGTTATTTGCTCTGAGTGAAAGAGCCCTGTGTTTAGGATCAGCTCAAACCTGCAGGATCTGAGTCGCACAATAAAGGACCCAGCTAAGGGAGAAGCTATACAGGAGAATCTTCTCCTAAAGCAGTGGATATCATAGAGATCACACTGAAACAGATGGAGGGAACAAACCCTTTTGTCCACTGTGAGTAGTCTCCTCTTACTGCTTCTTTTGGGAGGTGAAAATGGAATTGTAAAAAATGGGCAGCTAAATACTAAGTGTTGTCATAAATGGCGTGAATGTGAACCCTAGTTATGAAACCAGAAAAGAGGAATGCTCCAAATGCAGCCCAGGTTGCATGATAAGCAGTGATGAGACCCACTGGGGACTCTCCCCACACTCAAGAGTGGCCAGGCAGCCACGAGAGGCAGTTGGGGTCACACCTGCAGTGTCCTGCAAGGAAGCAGATGACCATCTGCCGAAGGGGCAGTGGCACTTTGGATAGGGGAGAAACAAATTTCTGTAGCCCAGAGGTCCTAGTCACCAAGGAATGGGGATGTAGCCACAAAATTGGCAGAAAGGAGGACACAAGGGAAAAAGTTTCATTTATTCATTTCTGGATTTTGTTTCCTATGGCATGGGAGGTGTGGCAAGTTTTAGATTTGATGAAGATTTAAGCTGCAGGCTCTGAAGGGATGGCATACCTATCATTTCCAAGAATGTTGAGCACCTTGTAGTCATGAATAGGAAACCTAGGACACCTAGGAAGAAATACTGTGCAACAGTGAGCTTGTGCTGGCATGGTGTGGTGAGAATGGTGAGAACAGAGTTAGTGCCAGCAGTGCTGAGAACACAGGTATGATTTTCTGAGCGTGTGTCACAGCCTGCAAGTGATAGTGTCCATGGGAGAGTGTGAATATATGTGTGAGTGCATTGGCAGTGGTGAAAGCACGTGTATATTTGTGATTGTGCAAATGTGTAAGTGAGAGAATGTGAGTTTCCAAATGGCATGCCATTAGATTCCATTTCCTTTCTAATGCAACCCATGCCTGGGAGTCAGCCGGCAACACAATGCGATGCAGAACCCCAATGTACACTAGAAATCTGGTCCAGAAGGCTAATTATTCTCCCTGTTGACCAACATTTCTGAAACAATAGAAAGAAGAAAATTAATTGCAGAACTCATACTTTTAGAAGTAAATGAAATTAAGCAAAATGCTCTTTGCCAAAATCTGATTTAGTAAGACTAAGAGTGAAAGGGTAAATAGACTGAATGTCACAGAAAATGCTACTTTGTAACACTGAATTTTCCCAGCAAAGTTAACCATGGATGGAACCTATGATCAAACCCACATTGACTTAGCAAAGGTAATACTGGCTGAATCAACAGCTTTTGTAAACCCTGGTACAAAATGTGTCCCATAGAATGGAGAAAAGTGCCACCAATGTTACGCAGGACATTGAAGTTTGCTGATATGAATTCTGCAGAGTCCTGGATCAATTTTTGCAGCCTGACAGCATTGGTCCAGTTTTTCACTAGCACTTTGCTTGGCTGCCAGTGATGCCTACCACAATGTAATCTGTATTAAGGGGGGAACGTCATCTTTCTTTAAGCATTCTGCAGGATGCCAAACCAGTTCCCCCCGTGCAGGGCTCCATACCTTTGGTATGTGATGCAGCCTGTGCATCTTCCATGCATCAAACTCAAATCCAGGTAGATCTCCTAATGCCCACTGAAATACCTGTCTGACTGTGATTCAGGTCAGGTTGCCCTGGTTGCCAGCCCCGTCAATAACTGTAGTTGGCCTGTCTTGCAGAAGAGTATCAGATGCATCCACACAGCCCTGAATGAAATTTTTGTGTCTACACTGGGCCATAGCACTCTTTTAAGGGTTTTCTGTGGATACTATTTGAAAGTATCTTCCTTTAATGAGGTTCAGACAACTTGTTCCAGAGGCCTGAAGGAACTATGTTTGAGAGTAAGGACAGTCTCTTTGGGCTCAAAGCACCAGCCCTGCAATCCCTTGGGAGGAGCAGAATTTGCACATACCAGTTCACAGTTACAGAGGGAGCTACACTTAAACATGCAGGATGTTTTGCAAATGAGAACTGGGACTTTGAGCAGACCAGGAGGATTCAGAAGGACACGGGGCATTGGTGTGAGCTGTACCCGATATTTTACCCTGCAATGTGGCCCAGCAGTTGTACCAGCACTGCTCACGTTAGTACTGTGAGCTAAAGTAGCTGCAGCCTGAACAAAAGTCCATCTCACCAGCTTCTTGAAGGGGTGGCAGGATCTGCCTGCTGAGCCCAGGGGCACACTGCGGAGTATGACTAGGACCTACCTGCCTGGCCCAGGCTGACATGGGCTGTGATCCTTCGTGAAAAGGGACCATCTCAGCCCAGGTATGGGCAACTCCTAATGCTGGAGGGCATCTATCCAGCACCAAGACTCTGGTGTCCCATTAGAGTGATGACAGGAGATAAGAACGTCTGGAAGTCCTGAGCAATAACCCCTGTGCTTCCTTTGCACCACCATGGGCAGGTAGCTCCAGAATTGTTCCTGTATGGGTGATCCCAGTGGGATTTCCTAGCTGGGAATCAGAGACAGGTAGAAGTAACTGTCTGTCAATGGCAAAGAGAACAAGACTGGTCGCTCTGTCTCCCTCCTATTTTGCCTGGAGCAGTTGTAGTGATCCCATGCTGGCATTGCCTTGCTTCGGTGCCTTAGCATCATCACAAAAAAGCCACCTTGTCCCCTCCCATAGTGTGAGCAGCCGCTGTCACCTACCTAGTGAGGGCCTCTGTGGAGGAGGAGTCATGCCACAGCAGACCCATCGTCCCTCCAGGGATGTGCTGGGCTGGTGCTCCTGCACAGCTCCTGCCTCCTGAGTGAGTCAGGAAATAACTGTGTTGAGCTCTGTTCCAGGGAAAGACTTGGGACTTTGCAAAACATAAAATACAGCTCCAGCAGTGCCCAAGCTTCCCAGCTCCACCTCGTTTCGAAGAAAGTGAGAAGAGGGAGATAACTGCAATAATGAGTTTCCTGAATATTTATTCAAAACATAACAACAGATAAACTCTGATCACATGTTGCATTCAAATATTGGAATACTTATTCCAAATATGGTCCTGTTGCAATTGTATGATAAACATGAAAGCGAGAGTACAGTTATTTATGTCCTGACTTCTGCTTCTCAATAGTGTGTTTAAGTTTAGGGTATTTACGCTCTTTCATCCAGCTGTCTGACTTTATCAATTCCTGTAAAACTTGGGAGAGGCAACGGTGCCAGCAGCAGAGCAAGCCCCAGCAGACCTTCATAGGATGGGCTTCCCTTGTGGAAAGCACATTATGTCCTCCTGCTTCTCTCCTGGCCCCCATGGAGCAGTACTGGCAGAAACTGTTGTATTACATAGTGCCCTGGCAAGGGGGGAAGCCTTTCTCCCTGGCTGGAGCTGGAGGAGCTTCAAGTATCATTTAAATGGAACAATAACTCAATGGTAGCAAGGGAGGGTTATCTGGGGTGCTCCAAGAAGGCACATACTGTGCCCAGGAGCAATGGAAAATTAGGCAAAGGGAAGTTTTGACTGCATAGTCAAGAAAGGACCTCCGGCACTGTGGAGCCACCTCTCATGTGGCAGGATGGATGCCCTCCTTAATCTCTGATTTGTAATAGGATTCACACTTGCTGGTGTGATTTTTTCTTTGCACCTTCATGCTCTGCTGTGCTCCACCCATTCGTCCAGCATGATTAGAGACCAGAGGAGGAACAGGGCTGGAACTTTATCCAGGATAGGTAGTCTTCCAGGGTCCAACCCTCACCCTCAGGAATTCAGGCCAAGAGATACAAGGCCACCGTATGCAAGAAACTTGAGGACATCTGGGTGGGGTGATGGAGGCCAGACAAAATCAGTGTCACCTGAAGTAAATTCAGAAACAAGGAGGAAAATGCACCTTCTGACTTGCTCCATCCTGGTTCTAGATGGAGCCAGAAAATTTCTGCTGACACTGATCCATTCCAAATGTTGGATTCTAAACTTCTGGGCTCTGTCACAGGCCAGAGGCTCTTTGCAAGCAGAGGATTCATATAGGGCTATTATATTAGAAGGGTTCACTTTTGATTAATTGCAGAGTTGTGAAGACAGGTGATATTCTTGCTGACCTGCTAAGCCAGCCAGCCATGAGAACAGCAACATGCAAGCAACAAAATATGCCAGGAATAATCTAGCTTCTACCAATATCTATCAGCATGCACCAACAGGCCCAGCAGAGAGACCTCTGCACAACCTGGAGAAAGGAAGTAAAGTCACTGAACGTCACAAGAAATAGTCTAAGCACAGCAGCTCCCAGGTGGTACAGGCAAATTCTACCCAGAGTAAAACTCCTTTTAAATAGCCACGTGCCCTCCTGAGCAATGCAGTTTTAAACTATCTTCCAAATCTCCTGATGTCCTAGTTCTTTCCTGCCTGGTCCCCTCCTCCCCATGTGCTATCATATCCCCCACAAATCTGAGACATATTAGTTCTTCCAAGTTCTTGTTAGCATGTCATCTACAGAAAGCTCCTTAGAAACTCAGCCACTTCACATCTGCCTGGAGCAGGATGTGCTGTCTGTACCTGTCTCTCATACAGGCAGTACTGGATGTTTTGCAGAGCAATATAAAACTTCCAAGGGCAGACCAGACAATATTTCAAGTGCCTACCTCATACCAGAAAGAAGGGTACCATAATGCCCCAAATCTTTAAATGTCTCCTCTAAAGATTCATCACAGGGCATGTTCTTATCCTTATAAATGTATAATATGTTTGGAAACCCTGAAGTTTCTCTTTCTGCAGCATCTAGTTTCTTCTTTACCTTCAATGCATTATTTTCTATACTCACTGAATCATTTTTTTTTATGTGAGTAAAGACAACAAAAAAGGCAATGGGAACCTCAGTAATCTCTGATGTTTCTCTTTTGTTCCTCAGCTTTTATGTCATAGAATCATAGAATCCTTAAGATTGGAAGGGACCTTTAGAGATCATCCAGTCCAAACTCACCCTGCACACACAGGGTCACCTAGAGCATGTGGCACAGAATTATATCCAAATGGGTTTTGAAGATCTCCAGAGAAGGAGACTCCAAAACCTCCCTGGGCAGCCTGTGCCAGTGCTCTGGCACCCTCACTGTCAAGAAATTTCTCCTTAAGTTCCTGTGGAACTTTTGATGCTTCAGTTTGTGGCCGTTTCCTCTAGTCCTGTTGGTGGCCACCACTGAAAAGTGGCTGGCTCCATCCTCCTCACTGCCTCCCTTGAGGTACTTATAGACACTGGTTAGATCCCTCTCTCAGTCTTCTCTTCTTTGAGCCTGTTCAGTCCTCAAGGGAGGGAGTGAGGAGGATGGGGCTGGCCTCTCTTCAGTGGTGGCCCTCTCTCTACTACACCACAGCAATTTTGTACCTTTTCCTCAGGGAGGACACTTTCTACCACTTCATTTTCGTGTCCTTTTATTCACCTTTTCTATCTTGATGACACCCTTTTCTGAGGCAAGGTGACTGCTACATTCCAGGGCAATGCATGACAGCTATTCTACGTAAGACTGTTGGAGGATAAGATGTGTTACTCACTGTAGCACTACAAGTAAGCACATTTTTGAATGCTTTTGACTACATTTTTGTGCAGATCTCCTGCTTGAACTCATCTCACGCATTTTCTGTGAGTGTGCATATTTTACACTTGAAGCACTAAAACTCTCTTGTCAGACTGACCTAAGTTGAGCTGGCTTCCTTCCAGTCTTGACTACATTATATAATTTTCTAACACCTGCAATACTTGCCATTTTGCTATTCACCTCCTATCATGTCATCAGTCTGTTATTTAATATTGATTCCTGTAAAGATGATTATCTACTATGGATGCCCCTTTATTTCCTACTTTGTTTTTGCAGATGGAAAGAAGTGATGGATTCATTTTTAGTTTGGCAGTGTATTTTCAAGGAGTTCTAATACAGAGCAAAGATGCACAAGCACGAACTGGCTGTCTGCCCTGCCCCTGAATCACTGTGGGTCATGCAGAGAAGATGGACTAATGGAAGACAACCAGGACTCCCAGATCTGCAAATGTAAGAAGACCATTCTGGAAATCCAGGCCATAACGGACAGTTTTGTAGAAATTGTTTTCTGATCTGGCAGATTGAAAGACCTTTGGGACGGCTCTATTTCAAGGTGGACAGTCAAGTGGGAGAGTGTGTACATCTTCCCAGGCCCAGTGGTTTCTTACAGTTTTGTCCTCCTCACAAATGAGAGCTTTCACCCAACCCAGTAATGCTCCAGGCCTGAGCATACAACTTCCAGAGCAGAGCCTGCAGCTGGGAGGTTCATTCTTCACCCAGCAGATCTTCAGTGTTTGGCAGGAACTGATTCCTTCCACATTCACCCATGTGCCACTCCATTACTCCAAGGACTCCTGCCCAGGCATCTCATAAGTCACAGAGAAGGCAAGGGGATTGTACAGGCGTCTCTGAGGCTGGGATTTAAACCAAGCATCACAAAGTCCTGCACGTCTGTTATTACTGAGGGTGGCATCTCATCTGGAAGGAGCCCAGCATGTTTCCTACAGCCTGAAGGGCTGTGGTGCCCGCTAGAGAAGACTTTGCTGCTTTTGTCGGCTGAGAATATTGCGTTTGGGATCTGCTCCTCTATCCTTTCTTCTTGTAGATGCATTAACCTCTGTGCTCTTTCTTTACTGTTGCTTCCTCAAGTGCAGTGGACAGCCCTCTTTGGCTGAGCTAAAACCAAAGCTGGAGGCAGGGAGATAAAACCAGTTCTCCCACTGTGCTGTACTCAGCAGAACTAATTGAGGAACCTATTAGGAAACAATACCCAGTAATATCCACATTATAGGCTCATTTTTGTGGGCCAGAACCACATTTTAAAACATCTTCCAGTTTTTTTGACACCCTTTTCTTTTCCAATATAAGGAAAATGAACAGCAGGGGAAGTTAAGAACTTGCTGATTGCCTCAGATTACTCAGTAAAACTAGCTACCCTCCATCTATGTGGTCTCAAGGCAGTGCTAACAGGGAAATGCTGCAGGTACAAAGGCAACCAAATCTCTCTGTCTAACACAGCATCACAAGTTTGCTGTGTTGCTGCTAAAAGACCCAGGCTTTTACTCCCTAGACCCAGGCCCAAATCCTGTGAGTGTCATTTACCTACAGCAACAGAAGCATTCCCAGTTGCCTGAAATCCTGAAAGAAAGCTGGCTATGAGCTAGAAAAATGTAAGAGACATCATTTGTCTTTTAAATATGGGACTTTAGGCATAAAATCTGGTAAAGATGAAGATGATAGTAAGAATAACAGCTTGGAAAGGAGGTTGAGGTGTGGCCCCAGTCCAAATGTGGGATTACTGTGGTGTGAGTGAAGCATCCAGCACCCTGCAGAGGCTGGAATGACCCCACCCCAGTGAAGCGGCCGCTTGCAGGCTGGAAGTGCCTGTGCTTCAGGAAGTAGAATGTTTTAATATGGATGTTTTGGGAGCAGCTGGATGCCCCATTGATGGGCCTCTCGGCAGTCTGAGTAATGAGATATCAGTTGCAGAGCCAGGCTTTGGAAATGCTTCCGCAGAGTTTCTGCCACTGCATATGGAAATATAGAAGGGGAGCATCAAGATGGTTTGTGCTCAGATGAGCTGCTAGGAGACAGCGTGCATGAAGTCATGTAGTCAGGAGGAGTACTAGGGTTTAGAGTTCAAGAAGAATTATGCACACAGTAAAAAATAATGAATGGCTTTAACCTAGGAAGGAGAGCAGGAAGAAAATGAAATAGGAGTTTGAAGTCACATGGCATCAGAAAGAGGAAGTGGGGTTTGGCATCAGCCCTGAGTCTGTCGGGAAGGACAGTGATCTCTGCATCCCGTGTGGCTCCTCTCTGGCTCGCTCCAGTTCTGGGTGACCCAACTGTCAGGGGAAGGGGAGAAGCTGAACAGAAGCAGGGCAGGGAAGACATGCAGCAGACTTAACATATGCTGGCACAGGGATGCAACTGTTTCCATTGCCAGTAGCACACTCAGACCTTGCAGTATCATCCTCAGAGCATCAGTCACAGGCGAGCAGCTCAGAACTGCCCCTTCTGTAACTTCAGCTCTGGTGTGATGGTCCAAGCACCAAGCAGAGTGAGCCACAGGCTGGAGATTAACTCTAGTGCCATATGAACTGGGTGCATGCAGGTAGAAAGTACTTTATGAGAAAGGACTTGTATTGCAGTGTATCATTGAAACATCTCACGGCAACTTCTAAGGAAAAGAGTAGAAAAATGTGACACTGGACAGTGAAATACTGATAAAATAGATTAAAAGTACTGGAAGGCAGCAAATCCCCCACGAAACTACATGGTTATATAGGGACAGCCAGGTAGGTACAGCTGGGAGAGACTGGAGGAAAATAGAAAACAAAAATATGGGTTGAGATCAGCAAAAGGTAAAAAATGCTGCCTGTTGAGGGGATGAACAAGCAACAAGGTGAGATTAGGCTGCTGTTCCTGAGTATTTTTCATCTGAGTCAATCACCTGAGGCTTTTCTTACAGACCCCAGAGGAGGACGAGACATGTCTCCTTGGACAGGTGTCAAGAGCAGTCTGAAAACTTGCCTTCTGAAAGTGTTTCTGTTTCTCCATCAGTCCCAAAGGGATTCCAGAGAGAATTGTCTAGACTGAGATAGCTGATCAGGAGCTATCTGGAGTGAGCTAAGGTGAATCCCTGCCTGAAATCCCACTGCTCTCTAAGGGAATAGCTGCCGGCAGTCCAGGAAAAGATGTGGCCTTTTCCATTTCATTTGCAAATCCAGAGCAAGGAGGCAAACATTTACTGAAATGTTTATTTGAAAATAAGTTGGTGGGAAGAAGAGCATGGCTGATATCAAAGGAATGTTCAATCATATTACAGTCTTTGAAAACAGTGTTTATGATTAATTCATCTTCTTAGACCAGCACTATCCATAGAGTGTTTGTTATTTATTTATTCATTTATTTTCCTTCCCTATATTAATCAGTGTGATTTATAACATGTAATGAACCAAAGATCATTAGTGCGTGACTAAAGAACTGGTACAAGCTTATCTGCAGGACATTGCTCGGCAAAGCACCAACTTCTCTTCTGAATTTATTTTTCCTCATCAGTGCATCATCTAATATGTGGTGTTTTCTTGAGCCTGGTCATTCCAAAGATGTTATTTCCCTTTGGGAGGCCCTGGCTGTTCGAATGTTCAGCAGTTGACAGCTGCCTGGAACACACTACAAAAGGATTAAAGCCAACAACATTTCTATCTTTTCATCTTTCTAGCCTTAGACTGCATCAGGCACTGGCTGCTACTTGTTGCTGCTATTCATGACATAGCTAGTGTTGCTGTGACCTTTTCTCTGTTATGGTCTTATCTGATGTTTGTAGGACTTTGTATAATTGAGGGGTTTATGTGTAACAGTGTATCTGGGCCATTTTCTCTCCTTTCTTGGGGGAATTTATCATTGGTGAGAGGTGCTGCACTAATGGCACCATAGCATGAAATTCAGCAGAAAGGCAGATATTGCAAAGAGCAGCTCCGCTTCTCCATGCTGCTCCGAAGAGCTTGCTTCTGCCCGGAGCAGAGAAGACAAATACCACCCAATGTGGACTGTCCTGAGAAGCAGGACACAGGAGCTTTGGTAGCAGCTGAAACTGAAACAACTGCTCTTGCTCCAGAGCTGCTCTCCAGCAGAGCCCTGTGCAGCCCAGCAAACAAAACATGAGTTCAGCACAAGATGCAATGTGCTTTTATGGCCTACTTAACATTTCTTACAAAATCCCACTCAATCAGTGCTGCACAGCTACAGGCAAGACCATTTCATACTGCTCTAGCAGCATTAAATTTCATATGCAGGGTGCTCCCAATAGATAGAATATGATGCCATCACACCCCCTTTGCTGATTCACATGTTATCACTCAAAGCTTCATGCCCAGCTTCCTTGGCTTGCTGTTATCCCTGGAAAAGGCACAGTTTCACAGAGTTTTGGGCTGTTTCCTCCTGCTCAATTTTCCTCTGCTTGGTGTGTGCCAGCCTGGCCACACCAGGACAGCCTGGGAGGGGTGTCCTGCAGGATGCACTCATCATTGCAGACCATAGTGAGTCTGTGTAGAAATGAATGAGAGCTCATGCTTCCGGGCACAGGTTTTCACTGGTAGCTCCATGCCAGCTGCAAACCCATCAGAGGGAAGAGAAGGATAGTCTTCAGCTATGTGACTGTCCAAAATCTTGTGTGGGACTTGTGACTACAAAACTACCTGGCCAAAGGAAGTGATGTTGCCCACCTACCTATCCATGACATGGATCCCAGGCAGTTCCCAATACACTAGAGAACAAATTTTAACAGCAGTTTTAACGTTGAGGATGGGACAAAGCCTATCTCTGAACAACCCCAGGCTTTTGATGAGTTTTAGTGTCACTCCAGTGTAAGGCTTTTAAGCAATGACTTCTCTTACACCTCCCAACTTAAAATATGAATATTTGAAAACACTGGCTGAGTTTATAAGCAGCAAGTGCTGAGACTGTCAGATCTAACACTTCTTTCTGCCTGGCACTACAAAATTTGAGTTCTACAGCAAATTTTATGAAGGTTTTTTCACACTTTATTTAGGAAAATAAAATCACATTGAAGAAGATCATTTGTGTAATCTCCCTTTTAGAGGCTGCATTCTCAACACTTGGAAATACATTGCATGAGAAAAACATAATAATAAAAAAGCTTTGTATAGACTAGTCTGTGCTTGGTTCCTCCAAGTCAGGCTAAAAAACAATGTAACAGAGGAATGCATGCCTTTCTTATTTTGAGGTAAGTCAAATCGTATCCATCTTCCCCAGGCAGAGCACATGCTCTGCACCAAAGGAAGCCAAGAAGCATTCCCATCCTGCAGCTGTGAGGCATTGCTGGAAAACAAAGAAATCCTCAAGGAAATCTTGTCAATACACAACTCCAGTGGAGAAAAGTGGGTATAGTCTGGCAGGAGGAGATATTGGCTGCAGAGCTCTTCCTTTGTGAGAAAAAAAAAGTTTTACAACACAGCAGCTCTTCTGTGAAGCCCTCCACACATGGATATTATAACAGCACCCTTGCAGTGAAGTAGAGAAAAGAATCACAGAATGGGACATGTTGGTGGGAAGGAACCTTCCCAGTCACTCATCCAGGCTCTCCTCATAGCAGAGGAACATCACCAACACCAGACCAGAACAGCCAAGGCTCTGTCTAGCTGTGTCTTCAAAACCTCCAGGGATGGAGATGCCTGATAACTTCCCTCAGTCAGCTAGCCATGCTCTTCCAAATGCCTCTCAGGATTTGCTTTGCTGTGTTCACAATGACAGGATATTGCTGGGTCATATTCAACTCAGGGTCCACCACAACTCCCAGGTTGTTTTCAGAAGAGCTGCTGCTCAGCCCACCAGTTCTCAGCCTGGGCAGGAGAAGAAAAGTCAGCAAAGCTCTTCCTATAGCCTACATTTGGCTCTGCAGTGTAAAAGATAACAGAGAAAGTAGAGTTCAGGATAGAGCTCCATTTCCATGTGGGCTTTCCTAGAGGTCAGTCAGTCTAGGATTTATAACTCTAGCTACAATCAGAGGAAGGGGAACATATGTACAGTCACTCTAGGCAACTACAGCCAATCTGTTCAAGGATCCAGTCTGACAATGGTCAATAGCAGATGCCTATGGAAGAAGATGAGGACAAGGCAAATATGTAAGGGCACTCTCCTAAGTCACTGTCCTCATCTCCAGCAATGCAGATGAAAGACTAACCAAAGAGTTGCTAATCTTTTTTGTATATGATTATACAATAATAGTGGCCAATACACACTATGAGTGCTCTAATTGATGTCAGTTTTAAGTAGATTGAGGTAATCACCTCTGTAATGCCAAATTATCTTCGAAATCTAGGGGTAAGTCTGTGCACATGTGCACAGGAAGCCTGCTGTCTGGCACAGCCTTTTCTCTGTGCAGGAGCTCAGTATTACCCACAAAGTTCTGGGGTGGCAAGAGATGACAATCTCCACTCCACACATTTGACTTTGCACATTGGGAGGATTGTCCACTACCCACACAGGATGCAGTCTGTCTGAGAGGGTGCAGAAAGTCGGTTAAAGGCAGAAAGAATGGAAAATGTTCCCTGCTGTTTCTGTTTAACTTTAGGAACTGATCCAGCTGAGATAATAACAGAAGAGTTCACTTTGCCATGTCAAATATGCAGGTACTTTGTAGTATTAAGAACTGATGCCCTGTTCTTACAAAGCTGGCCCCTGCTGATTATGGGAAGACAAGGTTGCCCATAAACAACGTTTTATTTCTTATTTAATGCAAATTCTTGGGCAAAAGGAGTCAATCAATTTTTCATAAAGTATAAAACAGAGATAAGTGCTTGGGATCATGTGTGAGTCCCTGTCAAACAGAACCGATAAGTCTGTGATGCAGTACAGGGAGTGCTTTGCAAGTATTGTCCAAGTGACCTTTTCATTAGTTTGCCTTAAGCATTTATTCTTTTTTTTCCAGGACACAGACTATTTTAAGTCCCATTACATCATACATGCATTTTAAATATTATTTTTTCCTCCATGTCATGCCTAGGAGGATTTGGTTGTCTTTTATCTTTTTTTTTTTTTTTTTAACACAGTCCTCCCCATCTTGCTGAATTTTCCAGCAGGGTCAGAGTTAAAGAATTTCTAGACAAGCACAGAAAGTGCTTTTTTTGCAGTGAATGTGTGATGGCTGAGGGGCAGGATGTGAAATCCTTTGATTTATGAAATCCTGCCAGGCCAGAAGCAGTGGTTGGACTTCTCCAAAGGCAGTCGTGTGATGGCAAAGGAACTACAGGGCCAATGAGTTGAGGCATTTATTGCCTGTGTGTGGGGTACCATAAACGGGAGAAATGCAGCCCTCAGCCAGTGCTCCTCAGCAGGGCTCCAGCTTCTACAGAAAAATACTTGAAAATGATTTAGAGGAAAAAAATGTGTTTCAGAAGTGTTGCTGGCATGTTGTTGTTTCTGACTTGTAAATCATTTCAAGTTCCCCATGCCACTTAAAAAAAAAGAGGTACCAGTTGCTACCTGCCAAGGGAGATTATTCTCCTTAAACAAAACTATCCCCAGGCCCTAAGCTGGTGTTTGCAACATGTGTAAAAACAGCACCTTCGAAGTATTCCTAACTTCTATGTATTTAGATTCACTGATCTCATAACAACAGAGTTCCTCATACGGACATGAGCTTTGCATGTAGTTCGCACTTTATTATTAGCCACAGTTGAAAGAACAATAATAAATCAGCTTAATTCTTTCAGAGTTAAGGGTAAAACAGACTGTGATATTTATAAGCAAGGTTACAAAGGATAAAGCAGTAAGATGTGTTGTTGATATCCAGCAATAACATGGTGATCCTGTGATCTGGTAATCCAATAACAGTGATCCTGGCATGATCACTGAGGCAGAATGCCCTTTGGAAGAGGGATCAGCTCTGCATTTCTAGCCCCTTTGCCCAAAGCATTACTCTTCTGGTATGACGGAGGGTCGATTCCTGCCAGCTCAAAAGAATCCTTAGAGGACCGAGCTAGCAGACTGCTGCCTTCCAGGTCCACCTCTCAAACCCATGACTCATAAGGGCTCTAGTCAAGAGCCCTTGCTTCTGTCTTGGGTATGTTTTCTGCCTCTCTTAACCAAATTGCTTTTGGAGGGAACATCTGTGGAAACTCCCCACTGTTGGATTGATGTAAGTTAGAAAATGTGTGTGAAGGTTTCTGAGAGCAGCGCAGCAAAGTCTAACACAGAATACCTGAGCTTCTCCGACCAAACTCCCTTTCCCCAAACCTTCTGGAAGGCTGGCTTAGTGGACTGATTGCCTGGCATGGTCCCACCATGACTGCTGCAGTGGTCCCTGGGCAGATCTAAAAACTAAACTGCCCCAGGTTGAGCTGTTCCACTCCAAGAAGGATCTGTGAGCAATCTAGTATGAATACGAAGTGAGGAACTGGGCGCATGGGATAGTGCTTGAAGCTAGGAGAGACACAAAACAGTGCTGCACATCTAGTTTGGCCCAGTCGTGTGCCACCTATTCTAACACCACTGCCCTGTTAGTATGATTCTTCAGGCCTCTCTTCTTAAATACATGGGATTGCTTGCAAGAACCTAGCATCTGTGCCACTGCCAAGCCCAGATGCCACGATCTCAAGGACCAGAGAAGAGCAGATCTGCTCCAAAAAGGTTCTTTGTTCCCCTGTGCTAGCACCATGGTTTGTTTCTCCTGTGTTGCAGAAAAGAAGATGGAGAAATCCTTGTTCATTTCCTTTCCAGACCTAGTATTTCAGAAAAATGAGAAGAGGATTATTCCAGATTTTCACTGAAAAAGTGGGAGCTAGGAAAAGCTCTCTTCCTTTCTATGCTCACCTTTAAAATGAACTCAGTGTCAGGTGGCTGAGACAGAAAAAAAAAAAACAGAAAGAAAGAGGATCTTTCCTTCCTTGGGCAGGGAACAGATCTAGAGAGTTGGCCTAAGATGAGTTTTACTCCAGGATTAGAGAAAAAAAGTCACTCGTGTGGCAACTTCCTTTATTCTCATCAAAAAGTCATTGTCATGGCTGAAACCCTGCTTCTCATGAAAGACCTAAACTGGCAGGGTTGCTCTGCTGCTATATTTCCTGGAAAATCAGATCCAAGAGTTAAAGTGTTTGTGCTACTTCTAGGATCATTAATTTGTATGATGGCTTTTGTGCAGCACTTCAATTTTTTTTTTCCTTCCTTCTTATAAAGAATGCTCATTTTTGGTTTTGCATTCATTCTGTGCAAACACCTCAATGGTTAAAATAACACTCTGACAGCCACCTCTCCTTCCCTTGTTGTTGTATCACATGAAGATTTAGTCACCAAAAACTACATTCTGGACCATTCATTGGACAGGAGTTTTATTCTGGTCTTCTCTTGCAAGCTTAATGGAAATATTTCTCTTTTTTTTAAGAATGGTTTTCAGATAGTTTGATTTTTTTTCTAGCTACAGAAATTCCCTTCCTTGGGTTTCATATGTGAATTTCATTCAGTCTGCTAGCACAGGTGTAAAAAAAGTAAAGAAAACTAGTCTTTGTGGCAGTCTAGGCTGAATATAGAGATCTGACGTGGTGTCTGTCAAAGAGTGAATCGTGTTCAATTCAGAAAGTGCTGACACCATAACCTTTCCCCTAAGAATTTAGCAAACGTGAGGAAGGAGTTTAACTTAGAGACACTTCAAAACCCAAAATGCTTTCTGAATATGCAGCAGGTCAGCTGAGTGTTATCGCAAGCTAAAGAGCCAAACAGTGTTCATAGCTGCTTGACTAACTGTTAGCAAGCTGAACTTTCTTGATGATGCTGGAATCAGCTTGCTGGCCCCAGGGCCTGCCCCTGTTAAGAAGCAGCAAACGCCTCTTGGAACCTGATCCTCCGCGTCTCCCTGAGGGCAGCCCCACCACAAAGCATTGATGCTGCTGCATATACAATGCACAAGGAACATACGGACACGATCTTATACAGACTGTTGTGGCTGCTACAAATACGTTAAATGTAAATTGTGAAAGTGAAATTGCTAAGAAGGCTAATCTCTGCATTGTATTAGACAAAATATCGGCACGCAAGCAGATAAGCACCAAGTGTGAAGTATCCAGCAGGAGGAGGTTTCACATTCCGCCTGACTCAATGGGGACTTAAAATAGCACTTCCCACTTCAATACCTTAAACAAAGACATCCAAGGGATTATTAATACCATGAGACAGAAAACAATTTCATATATTCCAACACGGACGGGCAGAAAGACCGTTTTGCATGTTTGCGCCATGGAAGGATGAATGTGAAGGGAGCCCTTGCGGGCAGCTCTGCCCTCCTGAATGCAGTGCCCAGGAAAAGCATCATGGCTTGCAAGTGGCTGTGCATGCCTGCAGCAGCCCTTCTGCAGGCCCTGAAAGAAGAACGGGGATGTGACACTGAAGCAGGCAGGCAGCTCCTTCCAAAGAGCGCATCGGTCTGGGTCTGCTCTCGAGTGAGAGCAGGGAGAGTGCAATGCGGTGGGCAAGACTGCTGGACTGCAAAACCGGCTAATGGTCCTTACAGACTCTGGAGACCACAGCAGGGGCAAGAGCTCAACGTGAAGTCAGACTTGAGGACTGGTTTGGAGTCCCCCTCGCACAAATGCCTCTTTCCTGCACAGTGTGTTGGTGAGCAGTATCCCTTCCTTTTGAAAAGGGCAGCTCAGCCTGCCTGGAAAATGCTCTTTTCCTCTGTCTGCCTCCCTTCTCAGAACTGCTGGTGCCTGCTCTGCACACAGCATGACTTCTGTGCAGGGGACACGGCAGGTCCCCCTCCTCTGGAGTACATCCTCCCTAAGGGCTCTCTTTTCTCCTTCTCCCAAGGCAGCCTTCCCCATGCCTTGAGCCCTTTCTCCATGGGCAGAGGATGCTGGGCAGTACGGACCTCACTATTTTTTGTCTGTCCCTTCACTGTCTCTGACCCATTCCCACCATTCTCTGGTGTCACAGAAGCTCCAGCTACACCTATGTGCATTTCCCTTTGTAGGCATTCTATCCATGTACCTGGAAGGAAAACATGGGAGGTATATGAGCAATTTTGAATGTGGAAAAAACAACCTCTGGTTTTCATCTCACCTATTGCAAAGAGCTGTACACAGCCACAGAGCCCTTATCAAACCGAGAAGCCAAAGAGATGTCCCAGTTTGCTGCATGAGGGTGAGAGAGCACTGGAACAGGTTGCCAAGAGAGGTTGTGGAATCTCCTTCTCTAGAGATTGGATGCAAAAACCTGCTTGGACGCAGTCCTGAGCCACATGCTCTAAGTGACCCTGTGTGTGCATGGAGGTTGGACGAGATCATCTCCAGAGGTCCCTTCCAACCTTAATGATTCTATGATCCTACGATTCTATGGCCACCACTACATTCCCACACATCTTGGACAATGCCAAGCTGTAATGTGCGTTTTCAGCATGTGAAATGAAAGGTCCTGACACGCGGCTGAATCCCTCCATCCAACACCAAGAGAATCAGTCCCTGGTTGGTGTTACAGCACGTGTCTTTGCTCCCTTGCACCCGGGGCAGCTTCTTGCATGTGACTGCACTTCTGCCTCATCTGGAGTAGCAGCTCCTGTGGTCCTACTGGTAACAGCACCAGTTCTCCCTGAACCTTTGGAGCTTTGGGACACCGGTGCCTGCCCCAGGCACACCAGTGCACTCTGAAGACTGCTGGGAAACTGCTAGAAACACACTTCAAAATTAAAAGGTTCACTGGGGCTGTAAAACAGCTTATAGTCACCGAAAAACATCTGAACTGCTCACATCAGTCTAAGTTCTCAGTGCTCGCAAGGGAAAAGAAAACAGACTTTATGAAAATGTGACACTGACTTGTGAGACCAAGGAAAGACTACAAACAGAAAGGATCATTGATTATGTGGGTTTCCAGCCACTTTAAACTGACTTTGCCAGAAAATAATAACAAGAAAACACTAGCAGGTCATTCCCAGTCCCTGTGCCTCCCTCTCCTTGTGCGAGCACAACCATTTAGGTAGCAAAACAGATTCGGTAATGGTGCAGGTTAAAAATACCTCATAAAGGTTTTATTTGGGCAGCAATCTCTGAATCTATATAAAATATTAACCAAATAGATATAGCAATGTCATCTCCTTCAATCCTGAAAATTCCTTCTGTTATCACTCAGTACTCTTTACAGTTTGAGAAATTAAATTTTATGCAAGTGAAAAGTTTTCAGAGACCTAAATATTCACTGAGTTCAGCTTTCAGTACCAGCTCTTGGTGTGATACACTGATGGAAAGCTGACATTGACTATAACTGTTCAGTTGTCAATCTGGTGCAGGTACATCACACTAAGTAATACATACACTGGTTGTTGTCATAAACATTAGAAGATTTTCTGCACTGACACTAATTTGTTCTTGTTTTTAATTTTGCAGTATTTGGGGTGAGGAGTTTGGACCTTTTGTTCTGGTTAACATCTCACCCCAAAATATGAATAACAAGGATGTATTTTTCATGTATATTGTCACCAAGTTAAAATACTGGGCCTGTTATTAGCTTAAAGGACATTAGGGAAAGAGAGAATATTGTAAACAGACAAGCAGCCAGTGATTCAAAATAAATATGCATTGAACCAAAACTTCCGCACGGCTTTCTTTGCTTCTCTGCCTGCGTAGTTGCTGATAGATTTTAAAATATCTACGCCCCTTGGTCACTTCCTGGTGCAAGGCTTGTAAACTGTCCACATCAGCCCTCCAGTGTGCACTGACCTACCCAGCACGCAGGCATTGCAGGAACATCATTCAGTGGCTAATCTTCCAGAATGCACACTTTTTCCAGCTTGGATTCCTGGTATCAAGCACATGCCTGGGATGCTGTCCAAACGCAGACAGAATGAAATCCTAAACTGTCCGTGAGACAGCGTACACAGAGCAACAGACTTACAGAAACTCTGGCGAGGTGTTTCCAAAGCAAACATCTTGTGTGCAGTGATAGGATCTGAACTGGAGTTTTTTGCTTTGTTGTTTTCCTTCTGGCAAATGCTAATGAACTCAATGGTAAAGCATGGCATTTCCCAAACAGCAAATCTCCTCCCCAGGATGAACCATCTCTGGTATGGGCCTGTCATTGAGCCTTCACCTTTAATCACTCACTCAGCACGTGTTTCCAATACACATGGTCATATGCTAATAACTTTGCTCCATTAGTTTTCATTTGTCACACCAAAATGCCCTTTAGGTTGGAGCACGCTGTAGGACATTGTCCAGGCAGGTTATTCTTAGCAACAAATGAATTTCCAAAGAAAAGGCAGGTCTGCAGTTCAGACTTCGGTTTTATTGCCCGAATTGCTGCTGTCATGCCTGACTTCCAGCCTCTCCTCCAGCACTTTCCTCTCCAACAGCTATGGTCAGCTGCACACTTGTCTCTGTGCTTTGCACAAGTTAGTGCAAAATGGCAATGAGACCCACAGACCCAGCTTATTTGGACCTGGAAACTCCCTTTCTTCCTCTCTCCACTACACCCACGGTCTCGAGAGTTAACAAAATAATGTATGTCCACAAGATCCGGACAAATCCAGCAGAACTGAACTTGTGGATGAATGGAGTGGGGTGCAATGATACATATCTCCAGGCCTGCTGCTGGAGCATGTTAAATCATGCAAAACACTTTCATCTGCTCTACATTGGCCTAAGATTGCTTACTCTGTCTAAGTGCTCTCAGACAGCAGTTTCAGTGAGAGCTAAATCAACCTTCAGTCTCCCTCTTCTTCTGATTTGCTTTGAGGTGTTCATTTGTGGGATTTAACTGTGTGTTCAGGTTCATGCATTTACTGCTCAGTTCTTCATCTTCACTGTCAAACTCTGCATAATAATTAACTGCTGCATCTCCTGAGCAAGAAGTGGTCTAGAAGCTGACATTTCCAACAGGAAAATAGCTTGATGGTGCCCAGTAAATTCCCAGTAAGACATTTGTTTCATAATGGCTATGGTTTCTAATTGCTCCATACTGACCACAGATACCAACCATATCTTCCAAAAGGCTATTTAAGCCTATATATGGTCAGGAGATCATTGGTTTAGTATACATATTTTGTTTTGATAGAATCAGGTATCTAGGACCCATCATTATTCCAGTGAGTTGGAGAGAGAATAGTGGAAAAGGGTGATTTCTATGAAATCTTGGGCTTGAATATGAGAAAGTTATTTATCCTTCTTATGGAGAAAATTTGGGGAAGGAGGAGAAGAGTAAGAAACAACAGCAGAAAGATCAGAGACAATAATAGTAATAATAATAATAATAAAAACACATAAAAGAATATTGCAGGGCTCTTGAAAATAACCCTGAATGATGATTAGTGAAAGTTACTAGTTCCAGCATTGATAGGAAAATATTCCCTACATTCTCATTTCCACGTATCATTGGCTTTAGGATCTATAGGCTCTCAGGGAGAGCTCAAAGGGAGCATGTCCTTCCAGCACACAGGGAGTTAATATGCAGTGGCCAGGTCAGCTTGGTTGTACCCAATTTATTCTTCTCCCTTTCACACCTGCTAAGTGCTGTTAACCATGGCATAAACTATTATAAGTTGTATGAGGAGCACCTTGCAGTTCAGCTTCAACATTGTCATTTAGAGGAAACATAAGAAACTGATTCATAAATACAGAGAAAAGCAATCATATCCTTGACATTCATTCTGCAGGTTTGATGGAGATGCGGACTATGTGATGATGATGGCATGTCAACAGGGGTTGGGTGGCAGAAGAGGGCTTGCTCTGGGGTAACCTGCACTCTGGAGCATCACCAGTTCTCATCTCCTGCTTGGCTCCTCTTAGTCCCTCTGTTTTGGTCTTATAGCAGCTGTAATCTGCCAAAGGTCTTTCTTAAGCCAAAGGGCTATGGGGAAAAATCCAGAAAATCCTTACCCGCCTTACTCTGTGAGATGTTATGAGCAATCTTCTCCTTGAGAATAGGATGGGAAATGACCTAAGAGCAGTTACCTGAGGTATTAGCCATGAAGGAGAGTGTCTGCTCTACAGAGAATGGTTGGCAAGGTTGGGTTGGATGCAGGAGGGTGACTCACATGCACGTGCCTATGTTCACATCATCCAGCGCCTCCTGCTCAAGCTCCAGCTCCATGCAAAAGCTTGTCCCGAGCCTTTAGTTGCAGGCAGCCACTTGGTCTTCTCCATTCACCTACGAACTCCATAGGGTTTGGATCCGCCGTTCACTCTACAGGATGATCCCAATCAATTTGTACATTTATAGCGACTACCAGCATTTTCACAGGCACCACAAATAAGTTTAAGGGCAGAGTCTCCGCTGTAGGTGTAACAGAGGAGGGAAAAAATGAGTTTCCTCTGTACCTGAGGATGTACCTCAGGCATTCCTGAGAGGATGGAAGAGCAGGGCAGCTAACATTACCAAGAAAGAACTGCTTCACACGGGCCTGATATTCCTTCCAAAGCAAATGCCTACTCCAAGTGAGATCTGACAGATTCCCAGTGCTCAAGGATAGTTAATGATAGGCAAAGGAAGGGAAAAGTAGGTGAAGGAAGAAGATATTTCTCTAAAGAGTGTATTTCTTCACTTGGAAAGTTTTGTACAATGCTAGGAGTATGTATCTCAGAAATCTTACCTGTTTTTTAATCTACTTCCTCATTTTTTTCATGAGTTTCTCAAACATGCTTGTCAGAGGCACTGTTGTAATGACAGGGTATTGTCAGGTGTTACAGATATCAATTTTATTTTTTTTTAAATTGAAAGAATCAAAAATCTGATTTAGTTTAGACCTCTTACTGTTCACTTACACAAGCAGAAGTACATATTACATAATGAAGAGTCTATATTTGTTGTTTAAATTTATAATCTGACACAACTCCATTTCTGAATGAAAACCTAAATCAGTCCATTTTGGAAACACAATATATGCTGTCAGAATAAATATTTCTCTTTACTAAAGGACACTAAGAGTGCACATATGCAAACAAGTGGTGCTCTGAAATAAATCCCCTAATACACATATTGTCTTAGCAACCAGAACGATATACATATTTTTATGAATGTCTCTGACATTAAAAGATGTAATGAACGATTTGTGTTGTGTTTGTTAATAGGCGGAATTTTCTTTTGAGGATGTGTAATCCCACCCTATTATTTTCCGAGTTGCAATTAAGCAGAATAGTCTTTAAATTGCAGTGTTAGGATTCTATATTCTGATGAAAACTGAAATGTAATTTTGCATAAGAGTATAAGAATTTGTGGATCTCAAAACACATGTTTGTATACCATACCTATACCTACATCAAGGAATTCCACATTTCTTCTTTTTGGAGTGTGTACCAGTCAAGACCAAAAGAAAGTGAAGGTATTGGGAAGCTTTTTAATATGAATTAAAATGCACCACAAAGTTCTTATTTCAAAAATCAGCAATTCATCACATTTCCCATAGGGAATTCTGAATTGTTTTCAAATAGTAGCTGACTGCTGTTGGCTTTAGTGTTGAACTAAAAGCTTTAAAGCAATCCTAGCTACACTACTATGATCTACTGCATGGAATATGTATTGAAAGCCAGAAGCTAAAAAATAATTCACCCAGAAGCAGCATATTTTCAGAGCGCTGTGCCCTTTTCATAGCCTGGAGGGTGTAATCTGGTATTTCCTAAGTGTTGTCTTAAACACCCTGTCCCAAGCCTTTGGCACACCTGGAAAACTGTGTCCAGTTCTGGCCTTCCCAATACAAGAGAGACATGGAGCTACTGGAGCAAGTCCATTGAAGGGCAACTAAGTTGGTTAAGGGACTGGAATATCTCTCATATGAGGAAAGACTGAGAGAGGTGGGTCTGTTTAGTCTGGAGAAGAGAAGAATGAGTGGGATCCTATCAATGTGCATAACTATTTGAAAGCAGGGTGTTAAGATGACAAGGCCAGACTTTTTTCAGGTGTTGCCCAGTGATAGGATGGGAAGAAATAGGCACAAACTGGAACACGGGAAGTTCCTCCTGAACATAAGAAAAAAGTTCTTTATTGTGAGGGTACTTGAACATTGTGACAGGGTACCCAGAGAGGCTGTGGAATCTCCATCCTTGTAGATGTTCAAAAGCTGCCTGGACACAATCCTGCGCAATGTGCTTTAGGTGTCCCTGCTTGAGCAGGGGTGGGGTTGGACTAGATAATTTCGAGATACTCCTTCCAATCTCCGCCATTCTGTGATTCTCTGATACCAGCAGACTTTCTACAATAATTCTTGTATTTTGAGATACATAAAGATATGTATACACAGAGCTGAAGACACTTAATGAAACTAGACTCTTAACATACTGTACTGAATCTTCCTCTGGCAACAGCCTGGGGAAAGGAATGAGAGAGGGAGATGAAACCATGTCCCACTCATACTAGCAATTTCACACAGTTAGCAGTGTTCCCATGCCATACAGAAGTACATGTACAGAACCAAGGCTCCTGGGGGAACGTTTTACCACCAAAAGAGATTTTGTGTCTATTCAGGTTTTTGTAAAGTGGCTTTTCCACAGGACAGAATTTTTTTTTGCCAGCAACTTTTGCACATCCAGCTGCAGTGTGCTGCTTGGAGGGCCTGCTGGAGACTGTCTCCACAGCACTTGCTGCTCTTGTCTATAAATAACATTTCAGATGCCCAGGCCACACAGTTGCACTGCAGGAAAGGTCAGGCATGATCGTCATTGCCTAAAGAGACCATGGTCCATAATCATACCACAACTGAGGGTTGTTATTTGGCCCGCAGCCAGTGAACCAAGGCTTGTCAGTACTTGATCTCACTGGGAATTTTCTGATGAAACAAATTTATTGGAAAAATGCTGATTCATAGACAACAAAATGTTTAATGGACATGCACCAGTTTTTATTAATTTACAAGAAAAGCCAGACATTATTTTGATAAACTAGTGACCGGTATTTTCTAGAAATATGAAAAAAAATATATTTCTTCAAAGTGGAAATTTATTAGAATTTCCTGGCACAATCTTCCCACTATGGACAAACCATCTTTAAAATCTCAGAGGATTCCTGGAGTGGGAGCTCTGCCATATTCTGCAATCCAGCCCAGCAGCGTGCCACATATCCACAGCCTACCTCCATGCTTCCTGCTTTGCTCACATACCCTGTGAATTGAAGATATGAACTGACACAACCCTCTGTGCCACTGCCCCAGAACTCATGATCATCTGGGGCTGGACCATCTACGAGTGAATGTCACCAACCATGTTCCTGTCACCAGCTTCTCAAGGGCTTGGTCCTTGGCAGCCCTTCCCCACGTGGGTAGGTGGGCCACATGTTGCAGCACAAAATATGTGCAATTTTGCATTGCTATGGAAAACAGATTGTCCAGTCTTCTTCTGCCTCCTGCAATCTGGGCACAAGGAGAAGCCCATGCTAGGGCTTGGACCCTTACTGGAGCCTGACTCTGCACAGCATGGCACTTACTGTGCTTACTTGTCCCTGTCCATCAGATCCCTCTGGCTGCTGTCCAGTAAGGTTTGATCATTCCCGAGAGATGGAGAGAGACAGCAATCCCATAAAGCTGACAATTATTATTAAAACTTTCAGCCTTGTTCTTCCCACCGATACTATGCCAACACCTGAGGATGAATGGCCCCACTCCTGCTGAAGGACCTAGAGGGGAGAAGCTCTAGGATGAAACACCACAAGCACAGCTGCATTTCTGTGATCATCATCTAATGTGAAAGTCAAAGAGTCTGGAGCAGGTGAAAAGTGCAAGAAAAGGATTCTCTGACGAAAAGGAAAGATGAATAGATCTCCCAGCTCATTAAGATAAAAGTTGTTTGCCTCACTGCCAGATTTCAGAGCAACAGAGTTTCACTCATTCTTTCCTCCTTTTCTATTTGCAGGGAGACTGAGCTGCAGTCAGCCAGTATCTGCACTGAAACCCACAGGACAAAGAATTTACCTACAGTGAATTGGCTGTGGACTAAATCAGGATGAAATTTACCTCATGACTCCATTTAAAGCTAATCCTTTCCCCAGGCTGGCAGGGAATTTCTCCCACACTGTGTTCACACTATCGCACACAGAATCATTCCTCCTTTCCCTGTGGCCTCACTGTCTTAAAAGACATCACGACCTCTGTTCTTTGGGTTCTGTGTCCCTTCTCTGCAAAGTGAATGAGTAGAGTAGATTTACTCTCAAAATTACAGGAAAATAAGTCTTGTGCATAGATTGGGGAAAGTAGAACAATTTTAGCTCACATCACAGGAAGAGTGAAGTTGACCACAAGCCTGAGCCGAGCACAAGGGGATGGAGGGAGGGTTTCACTGTGGATAATTCCTGAGAATAATGGACAAGGGCTTCTAAAGCTGTGAACTCCTCTCATGTTGTGGATCAATGAATGTGGGGATCAAAGGGAACAAACAGCATCTGCAAGGATATGCAAGAGAGATTATTGCTAGGGCAGCATTTATAGCTTTATGGAAGATGGAGGCTTACTGAAGCTAAACAAACAAACAAAATGTTAAGACCTGAAAACAAGAATGGGTTTGAGCCAGGTAACATTCCCATTTGTTTTGCATGTCAGATATTGTAAACAATGAACTGTGGAGTGTTGGAGAGGCACAAAGCAGCAAATGTATATTTTTTTGCATGAATTGTAGATTAAACTTTAGATTTAATCTATTTTTACAGAAATAAATTCTAAGTTATTAAAATGCTTTCAGTCAGCTGTAGTGGGTTATGCTATATATGGTTAACAAACGGTGACCTGAGCCCATAGTCTCCATAATGCTCTGTTATTTTAACAGGGCTGGCTCATTGATACAATCAAAAGGAGATTATGCCTGTGCTGGGTGTTGTGACTCTCTGCAGGTGTGTACGCTCTCCGTCTGATACTGCTTGCCTATTGCTCATGGCAAGACTTCTGCTCGTGAGGCAGGAGACTTCCTGAGGCTGAAAGTGAAGGAAACGATGCGCTGTGGAAGGGCACTCCGCAGTGTTTCTGCTCACAGTCTGAGACGAGCACAGACTGGTGCAGGGCCTTGGCAATTAGGAGGCAAATGTCCTCACCCACATTGTCCTCTGTCTTGAACTTTCCCAAAGACTGTAGCATATCCAAGGCGTTTTGATTCTTCCCAAGCCATAACTCAGCGTTAGTGAGGACAGAAAATTACACTTAACTGTGAAGAAGGAGAAAACGACACTGTGTTCTTGGGCCAAATGGAGAAAGAGATGTTGTTTCCAAGCTCTATGATTTCGCTAGGGAGATAGTGATACTTGCGCTCCTCTTAGAGGTGTTTTGGGTACCTACCTGCTACTTCTCCTGTACTTACAGTGTCACTCAGCATTGCTCTTTGCTTCAGAGAACATTTCATCTCTTTGTTTCCTTTGAGGAGGCAGTGGGACCTTGCAGAGCTAGGGAATTTAGATCATATGCCATACACAGTGACAGCAGAATTTGCACTGGATAGGGTTAGACTCCATTAGCTCCCCTATACTGTACTAATGCTTGGGTTACACCTCCATTGACTCTTTAATTATTTTATTAAAAGAGAATTATGAAATGTCATCTCCAAGAGGCTCTTTCCAGAGCTGTGCTGTCTCACACCAGTGTGTTCCATTCCAACAGAACACCCCTTCATGCAGGATACCCCCCTAAGCAGTTATCTCATGTCTGTTGGATGAAACATCACAAAAGAACAAATCTTGGAAATAAGCAGTGAAAATCCAAATGACTTTAATTCTGCTTTCTGCTGGAAAGATATCTATCTATTGTAATGTTCTAAGTACTGACAATTTAAACAGATTTTTGAAGACATATGGCTGGAATAGACGTATAACACTCCTTATTCCTTAGGCACATGGTAAACAGATAATCTATTTTTGAAAAAGGGAAATTATATATCAGCTATCTTAACATCCATTTCCAGAAAAGTACTGGGACAACTAATCAAGCCAACAAACACATACTGAAACAGCTCATGAAAAAGAAATAAATAGAAGTCAGTGTAGATGTGTCAGATCTAATAATCTGTGACACTTGTGGATAGGGACTTTTCATCAATTTTCTATTTAACAAGGCTGTTGATGCTGTGTGACATGACACTTACAAAAGCTTATTGGGAAAATATTGCTTATATAAAGCTGCTCAAGGTGGGTGCAGAACAGTTAGGTAGACTTGGAAAGCAGTTCTCAGTGGGTCACTAGATCCCAGAGTACCCTGTTACTCTGTGTTTCCATCCACAAAATGGAATAAAGCATTATTTCATTTAATAATAAGGAAGGACCAAGTTGGAAGGGGATGCAGGCATGTTGGAGGTCAAGATTACAGTTTGAAATGATTTCGAAAAAGAATTTAGGAGGGCACTTGCAGATTTAAACCCTATGAGAATTATGCTGGGATGATCAACTACACATTTAAAATGCTTCAAGTAATATCTTACACTGCAGTTCTGCAGAAAAAGACCTGGGTCATTATCTGGATCAAGATCACCACTGATGTTGTGCAAGCATGAAGAGGTAAACACTTGATTGGTATATACAGTGAAGACTGCAGAGCACAGTCTGCTGCTCTACTCAACATGGGTATGTTCTTAGCTTGAGCAGTAGGTTCTGCTGTGAGCTTTGCATTACGAAAGATGTAAATCAACAATTCAGTGGACAGAAAGAATGACCAGAAGCCTAGAAAATAAGACGTTCAAGGGAAGACCCAAAGAATAGGGTGATAGTCTGGAGAAAAATGGAAGGAGGGGAACCATAATAAGTGCTTACATCTAGAAAAGGCTATTACGGAAAGACATGGAATATTTTATCCTCTGTACCCATGTTGGGTAGGACAAGAAGTTAGGGACTTGCACTTCAGGATGGGATGGGAGGATGTAGCTGAAGTGAACATAGTTAAGATATGGAATATCCATCAAAAAAAGATTTTTAACAAGAGGATGGACAAACTTCTGTCAGCATTGACTGAAGTAAAGCTGATGTTGGCTTTGGGTGGAGAACTTTTTGAGGTTTCTTCCAGAGGAACCCAGTATGAACACATGGATTTAGAGAGGGTGTGTAATACTTAGTTCCTGGCTCATGACACTGCTGTGATGTTTTATATCATTTGTTCCCAGATGCATGCTCTCAGCTTAAGAGAGGAATGCTGTTTCTTGTCTAAGAGGACCCCTATCCCTCAACTTATCTGTTCTCCTGCTGCATAAGCTGTTCTTCACCCTGCAGAGATGTTTAAGGGATTGCAAGTGTGGATCATTGGCAGAGCAAACCAAGAGGCACTTTGGGGACCTAGGCGTTGTAAGAACACTGCTTCTAACCTCAAAGCAGAGACCATCATGGCAGTCTTTTTAAACAAAAATAAATTAGAGCTGTCTCTGGAGAGAGCAGAGGCAATGGTAGCACTGGTGCAGCATTCAGGAAAGCAACCACAGGAGGAATGCTGTCTGGTTCTCTTGTTATTGCAGCAGCAAAGTGATTTACACCACTCAGTAGGCTACAACGGAAGTAGCAAATCAGCTTTTACATGGGTTCAAAAGGCAATTAGACAAATTCATGGAAGAAATATCTGCTGAGGCCATTAAATATAAAGGCTTTCTCCTTGCTAAGGAAAAACCTGAATTGCTAAATGCTGGATATGGAAATTGTGGAAGAATTGCTGCTTATGTGCTTGCCTTGTTTATCCACATTTCCTTGGCTACTAGCACAGTAGACAAGATGGTGATCTAAAATAACCTCTGGCCTGACTTGGCAGAACAGTTTTTGCATTCTTATGCTATGTTCTCAGTACATTCATTTGGGATGGTCACAAACCGTGGGGTTAATTAAAAAACAATTGGAGATTGGAAAAGAGACAGGAATTCTGTGCCTCCGCGTTCGGCCACATCTCAGACTCACTGCTTTCTGGCTGCTGTTCAGCAAAAGCTAGGAGCCATATCTTGCTCTGACTGCTCCCTAGGTAAGCCGTGGGGTCAAGGAAAGAAGTAGCTCCAAGCTTTCTCTGCCACGCATATTCTCTCCTGGGCTGGACAAATGGCAGTAGAGCCAACTAGCAAATGCCATCCCATGTGCAGAAGCATGCTTAATTTAACCAACACTAAAGTTTTCAGATGCAAATAACTTATTGAGTTGGACAAAAATCATGGCAATAAATGTTCCTTTCTAACTTTATCCTACAAAAATATCTTTGGATAATAGAATCGTGTTTTTCAAAAAATATTCTGTATTGATTTACAGCAGTATCACATTAAAGTACAGCACTAGAGTTCCTTCATTAATGAAATAAGACACAAAAGTCTTATTATATTAGCGATTTTCACTGAGTAACTTAGTAACCTATTTTTAATATTCTCGTGGAGACAAGCCAGAAGGATAATATTTTTATATATTATAGTAGAGAAGCATACTTTCAGACAGTTTTGACTGATCTTAAAATGCACTTCAATGCAGAGGCATGTGATCCATCCAAACAGCATGACCAAGGACAGAGGAGTCTCATAACACACATATCCAGGCAGAACTTCTTGTGTTTCAGTTTGCAGCCATTACCTCTTGACCTATTGCTGACCACCACTGAAAACAGTCTGGCCCCATCCTCTTGACACCCTCCCTTAAGATATTTGTATAGACGGATAAGATCCCTTCTAAACCGTCTCTTCTCGAGGCTGAACAGGCCCTGTTCTCCCAGCCTCTCCTCATATGAGAGATGCTCCAGTCCCCCAGTCATCTTCATAGCCATACTCTGGACTCTCTCCAATAGTTCCATGTCTGTCCATCTCTCTTCATATTCCTTACAGGAAAGTAGCTGTGTCCTTCTCTTTTCCTCAGTGTCTTTGCAGAACCCCACCAGGATGGTAGAGGACTTCTACAACACCCAGCCATCATCCTTGTACAACATGGAGAGGCACTATCTCTTCCCAGAGTCCATAGGAGACCAAGGTAATAACACAGCTCTCTGGAATCATGCCCACAGTGTATGACAGTTATTGCAAAGCAAGAAAGCAAGAGTACTTTCACCTCAGCAAGTCCCAAAATGTTCCCTAAGTTAACTAGCGAGGTATCAAGGCATCAAAGTTCTAGTTGCAAAAATCTGGAAGCTAATTTAATACTCGCTGGTGAAAGTGCTTATTTTGAGCAATGACTATACCAGTACCGCAGACAGGAAATGTTTACAGGGTTGGGTCTTGTATCTGGAAACTTGCAGTGATCACCATATTCACTTTGTGCTTGCCCTGCATCAGACTCATTTTAGGTCTTAGCATGATGCAGAACATTTCTGAGCTTCACCTGCCTGGGGGAGCTTCTCAGCAGGACTGAAGACACTCTTCGTTCAAAAGGAGTCTCTCAGCATCACTCTCTCCTGCTTCCAAACTGGACTTAATTACAAACAGCTGAACATAATTTTGAAACCCCAAGAACCACAGGACAAGACTGCAGCATGCTTAAAAGCACCTTCAGGAATCTCTGGCAAGAACTCCAAAGTGACAACGTTTATGGACTACATGCATCCATCAGGAAAGTATCTGTCATGTTTACATTAACGTTACGATTCTTCTTGTTTTACTAATGTTTCTGCTAATAGCCATGCTCCTTGCATGGCTTTGGTGATTTGCAAACAGCCCTGAGTACAGAATGTGCAGTGCTTCTCCTGTTGGCTTCATATTAGTCCCTCCTGTAGTAAATTTGGACAAAAATACTGTAACAAATCCACAGGCACCTTGGTCTCCATGCCTGTCGCTATTCAGCAAGCCATGGCTGCTCACAGATCCAGGAAGAAGCAGCTCTGACAGTCCTGCTGCTCAGACAACACTGCTCCAGCTGTGAACAACCTAGAGGCTGTTCCAGGGTTGCCTTATGGAGCTACAGGTCTTCTTGCTCCCTGTCCCACTGCAAACATACAGGTTTATGGCCTGCTGTTTATGAGTGTGCTAGACCAGTCTTCTGACCTGACCTCCTCTCTAGGAATACCTATACATTCTGGCACTTTTTTATTCTCCTTTTTAAAATTCCCTGCTAGCTGGAAGCTACTCTTCAGTGTAAATACTGCTGAACTTCCACATTTCCAAATAGCCTTTTCCACCCTGACCAGTTCCTCCATCCTTGGCTAAACTGCGTACCACTGAGGACAATGTCTATTGTCATACATGCTGCTAGCTGGCCACAGGAGTGCTCCATATCTGGTATGAACATTGTAGGACTGTGGTTTTGGGAGAAGCACTCATAAAAGGAACAAACTGAAGTCTATTACCAGGAGCTGATTAGACCACTGATAGAGTAGTGTGTGTTGTACCCCTAAGCACGATCTGAAACGTCAAGAGCAGTTCCTGCAGTTCTGTAGGTGTCTTCTCCTACTTCTAGAAGTTTTACATGTTCTTGGAAGCTCTGTAACAAGCCTTGCAGCATTGGGAAGACAGGGCATGGTGAACAGGGAAGTGGCTTGAGAGTTTGGCTTTTCACAGGAACTCCATGTGTACTCTGACCAGCCCTGGAGCTTTGTTAGTGTGAAGTTGTAGCTGCTGTGCCCTGCCTGGTCTGAGTAGTTATTTCAAGCAATGGAAGCAGCTTTTGTCTTACTGGGTTTTATTAGCTTTCCTCCATCCCTTTTGCTGTAGAACATTCCCAGACATGCCCCTACCCAGGGAGCACAGCTGCATGGGCAGCGAGCATGCAGAGCTGAGCACTCTGTGGCCAGCAGGCTGGACAGGCCACTCTGAAGAGTTGCAGGGCTCGCTGCCTTATCCTGCACCCTGACAAAGCAAGCACAAAACAGCACTGAGACCAGAAAACCTGCTGCTGCCTTACCTATGATGGAAAGAGGTCCACGAGTCCGAATCTAGGGTCTCCAAAAGCCAGCAGCACTACAGTCCCCATGCTTGTGAAGTACTTCATGTTCTGTAGCCTTGCAAGGACTGCAGGTCTGGATGGCAGGGCAGAGACGGCCATATGTGCAAACACAACATAGTGGTTTAAACTGCTACTTGAACACTGAAAATGGCTTATCTGCAAGACCTCTAGATTCTTCTTCTGATTTCTGATCCTTCTTCTGTGACAAGTGTGACAGTATTCTGATGAAAAACCTCAAGACAGAATTGAGTGGAATGATTTACTTCTTCCTATTACAGTGAAAACCAAAAACACTGTCCAGGGGAAAAAAACTACCAACAATTTTCCAGGGCACACAACTGGGCATGAGGAAATCCATGTCAGAGCCAAGAAGCTTCTCGAACCCCAAATAGCAAAATTTTCTCCCGTCTGCTGGAGAGCTTATCCAGGCAGTGTGGGAGACTGTGTTGGAAAGGATGGTTTTTAAGGCAGAAACTCTGCAGCATTGTGAAAGGAACAGAAGGAAAGAGCAGGTTCTAACCCAGTCCCACAGGTCCAGAAAAGTCTAGTTCTTCTACTGCGTACACACATCATAGCCTTCAAGACTGCAGGGCATCCAAGCAACAGGAATTAGGGGGAATGGAATAAGGATGAGGCAGAATACTTTAAATGTCTCTCCTGGGAGCTCTGGTGCAGGAGAAATAACAGCTGTGCAGCCCCAGGGTTGCAGCAGTAGCTACGGAAAGATTTTGCTGCTGCTCAGCAGCTTCAGAAGGAACAGCCCTCTCCCTACAGCGTTCTCTATGTCCAAGCCAGAAACTGAGGCCTGATTTGGCCCTAAATGCATATATATCAAAGGCACAGCTGTGAATTTCCTCTCTTCTCATTTTAAAAAAGTATGAGCTGGTTTGCACAGCTTCAGTACAAAGCAGCCTTTCCCATCCATGGAGCTGTTCTCTGAACACCACCCCAGCTAACTACTGGGAAGCAGCCCCAGTGCTAAACATCTGTGCATCTATGCTGTGCCAGATGTTACCAGAAAATGATGCAGCGAGGTCTGGAGATGGATTCCTGGAAGTGCTACCACTTGAAGCCCTCCCAGAACCAGCCCTGAGAAAGCAGGAGCCACAACAAACATGAGAACGGAGCACAAGGGCCATGATAGCAGCTCTTCCAGCCCCTGGGGAGCTTCTGCTCATCTTAGAA
The DNA here is from genome assembly GCA_013398735.1 of Nothocercus julius. NCBI lineage: Eukaryota > Metazoa > Chordata > Aves > Tinamiformes > Tinamidae > Nothocercus > Nothocercus julius. The sequence goes on along the minus strand of VZSV01000170.1, from coordinate 1,488,434 downwards.
ACCAGAGCAACTGGGCACACAAGGGAGTGCTAGGGCAGACAAAGCTATTGGGACAGGAATGTTAAGGGAAGGGAGGATCTAGCCCTGGCCAGTCAGCACACAACCAGCTCCAAGCAGGTCTCCCACAGAGATGTTTCTGGCTGTTGATCTCCCTCGTGCCTCCCAATCACTCCATGGGGTCCATGGCTCTGACTATGCTGTCAGCACACATGCAGCAGTGTAGATCATGCTCTCCAGGCATGGGTGGCTGCACTTTCTCCTGCCAGTCCCAGAGAAATCAACATCCAGGATGCAACTGCTCAGACTGCTCCGTAGGCTTTACGAGCACAGTGAAAATCTGCACTGCAAGTGTATATAAAGCCCTAGACTATCCTTTCTGCAAGGAAGCTCTATCTTCAGGCCATTCCCAGTCCATCTCAGATGCCGCATCATTACTGAGGCTGGATCTGATTCCTTAATGCACCTGGCACTCTGCTGCCGTTCCTGCCCAGGTTCCCTAGAAAGGGATCCTACCATGGGTATATACAGAGCTCCCTGGGTCTGCTTGTCCTCCCCATAGCATGTGGCCTTCCTGCTTTGAAGGCGAAGTGACATTTCACCATGAGCTGCCTCTACTGATGATGATTTCCATGAAATTCGTTAAAAAAAGACCTTGTGCTGCAGTCTGAAGAATGTCCTGAAGATTATGTAGTGCCATGCGGTTTCTGTGTTGCTTGTCTGTAAATTGTGCGGAGGTCAGACAACTCAGAGCAAATTGCTGAAGGGGTTCACACATGCACACGTGCACGTCCACCCTCACAAGCACTTGCGCACACAGACACGCAGATACTACTTACGTACTTTCTTTCTTCGTTGTCTCCTAATTTAAAAAGTAATTCAGAGAGAAAATATCTGTTTCCTCTTTGTGAATGGACAAATTTAACACAGATGGTGCATTAACTGGAAACATCTTTTGTCCCAGTATGTTCATATATTCATTCTTTTCTAAGACGGAGGCACCATTTATGATCATCTCTTCAGCATGCCTGATCTTTACAAGTTGGTGCCCTCCTACAAAGCATTGTAAAAATACATCACCTCTTTGCCTCTCATCGCTGCTACAAAAGCACAGCTTTAAAGGCTATCAGTGTCAGTAATGATGCACTGATTAGAACTTGTTGAAGTGGAGCAAAACTGTCTTTGTTTTTGACTATAGTGAAGCTTATGGTACCTTGTATGTCTCCTGTGGCAGTCTCGTGTGACTCCTTTGAACTTGCTGCGCACTGGCTGAGAGCCCTGAGCCAACCAATATGTAGCAGGGGTCTGAGAAAGTTTCTCAGAAACTTCTGCATAAATCTCTGATTTCTTTTTTTTATTAGATCTTTCATAAGGAACCAACTACTTCTATCTGAAACATTTCAGGTGCTGGAAGCTGCAGGTAAGCTGGTTTAATAGATAAATTAACCTCAAGGACTATTTGGACCCCATTTTTGTCCAAATTTGTCCAAGTTCTGATTCCAGCCAACTGATCCTGACAGACACACTTAATATCAAACATAATTTCCAGATGAGAAACTAAAAGTGCCTGCAACAGTCAAACTTGATGTCTTGACACTGGCCAGGGGAAGAATGTGATGCTGGCATAAACTACCTGTGCTCAAGGAGTTCTTCTGCAGCAGCTTTGAGCCACAGTGAGACTAAAAATGTTCTTAGAAACATCTCAAGATATCTGAAAAAGAAACTCAGAGACTCACCAGGAGGGACAGTGAGGGTGGTCACACAGTGGAGCACACCCATGTTCTTGGGTAGAAACAGGGCAGAGGAACCCAAGAACACATGAAACAAAAGGGACTTAGGGTAACTTTTAGCCTACAAGGTATGAGGCTGCAGAAAGCGAAGTTCCACCTTTCTCTGAGCAGGGTGGATTTCTCCTGCCTGTGGTGTAGTGACGGCATGTGCTGGGCCTTTGGTGTCTGAGCGCATCCAAGTGTGTTAGAAACTGAGAAAAAAGAGCCCTGCAGTGCAGCCCCTTCCCCACAGGCTGGTTCCTTCACCCTTGCAAACTGCAGCTAGCAAGGGCCAGGAGCCAAAAGCAACACTGATCGTGAGGTGTCAGGAAATGTTTGCCATGACTTTATCCTTAAAATAACCCCTGTACACATTTTGCTCTGGTCTGACATGGCTTCTGAGCGCACAAAGCAACTCAGCTCCTCAGGGAGGAATACCAGCAGCACATCAATTTTTAACAAACCCCTACGTGAGACCACAACCAGTCAAGAGCAATGCAGGAGCTTCCTCTTGTGCCACTGTTGCTCTGACCACTCACTGAGACTGAAAGTTTGTAAGATGTCTGAAAGGTGCAAGCTGGTGGGTTCCTCCCTGACTGCATTAAAGAAAAAAAACAGATCCTAGAAAACAAATGAACCTTTCAATGGCCTAATAGAAAAGTGATGTGCGGTTCTTGCGCAAGGAAGTCGCAGCTCTGTTATGGAAATTTTGCTCTGTGACAATTAGGTTATGAATGACTCGTCTTGTAAACATGCCAAATTGTAGGTGCTGCTATCACATCATTCGGTGACTTTAACTCTCTGTGAACGTTCTTGCGATAAATCATGGAAAACCTAGCTTGTGCTATCTTTAGTCACTGCAATGTTTCACTCTCACAAGTCACTCACAGCTCTAAAAATACATTTTATATCATTGGATTCCTGGAATTCTTTTAGTTCTTACATTCTGATTTAAGTGGCATTATATCTGGGCTGTGCGGTTCAAGGCTGCAGACTGATATTTCATTGCGGATTAGTTATCACCTGGGTTCAATACAATGTTTGCACTATTTATTTCATTTGGATTCAAAGGTAATTTGGAAAATCTTCCTTCAGATACACCTCTTACCTGGCTATGTGGAACAACGGCTGGATTATGTTTGGGACTAGATAGTAATTTAATAACCATTGCAATATACATTTAAACTGAAACATATGCTCGCTGTAAGAACTGAGCAGAGTCTATTTCAGTTTATTACCCCAAACTTTTAGGTAACTTATCTATTCTGGTCCATTAATTGTACTGTTGTGCTGACTGCTTTTTTTTTTTTTTTTTTAATGTTTCACTCATATGATTTTCATAGCAATTATTGATTCAAAAACACACAGCACAAGAAAGTCTTGACCTCTAACCAGCCTTTCTGGATTTGATTACTCACTCACCAATGGCTGATAGTTTTAACATAATTTAATGCTTTCTAATTTTCTTTGATAGTGCTTGTGAAGCACGTTACTTTTTTTTTTATCTTAACTGGCAGTTCAACAAAGCCCAGCAATAAAAAGCTCCATTTGTGTAATAAACTGGTGTACAGCCTACTACTTAGGAACAAGGGCTCTGAAAATGCGCAACCTTTCTGCACATTACCCTAAATGCAAACCAGATGGGCAGCTCAAAATTCTCCCTTTTGTTGCAGGAGGCTAAAGGAGCCAGTGGTCAGAGGGTCTATTTCACTGCACAAATAAACAGAGGAGTTTAACCACATTATTTCCCAAGTCTGCGATGGAGAACCTATGTGGAAGCATTATGAGCAGTTGGCGAGCACACTGCTGAACCTGAGCAGGTACAAGGGACCTCTTAGCTCTCCTAACTGCACTTGACTGAATGCTAGCAGTAGGATTCACCTCATACATCTCATCTTGCCTCTTAGTGGCACCTGGCCACATTTGGGTGACAGAAGCAGCTCTCTGGGCTCAGTGCAGTAGATCTGTAGCCCATAACAGGACTCAGGCACCCAGATTGGATCCAACCAGGTCTATGGGGACAAATGGGTGAGATGAATTTCTTCTCTAACAGGGGTCTCAGTGAGAGCTGGTCATCTAAGTTCTGAAAGTCACTGGAAGGAAATGGGGTCACTCCAGAGGGGACTGAGCCCACGCAGAGCAGGGCTTCTTGGTCAGAGAAAGCTCATCAGACCAGACTGGATACCTGCCACTGAGCACATGCACTGAGATAGCCTTTGAGAAGCTGTTTGATGGGAAGCCCCTCTTGCACATTCTGTGATCCCTTTTCTTATGAAAAGTGCTATCACGAAATTCTTGCTGAAACCTACTATCTCCAAACCAAATACCACTGGTGATTTTAGGAAGACCCATAGGCATGTTTGTTTTAGGCTTTTTGGGACAGCTCTGGCCAGCCCAGGCCAGCGTGGGCTAGAACTCACAAGGTGAATATAACATTGAGCATAGGGACACCATGGTCTGTGGGAGTCAGCACAGTCCGAGCTGCACTTGATGTACCTTGGTACAAAGTAGTTTGAGAGTGTCCCATCCTAGGAGAAGAAACAGGTTAGAGCTGGGGTATAGAGCTGGAAAAGCACATGTTAAGAGTACTGCTTGCTGTAGAGGCAACAGTCTCCATTTTCCTGTACCTACGTATCCAGTCCTTGATTGTTGTAGGTCCTGCTGAATGGGCTTTGTGCTTTCTCAAAGGTGATTTATTTTTACAATTTTAAATGAAATCCCCTCAACCATTTTTGAATAATGCAAGAGTTAAAAAGGCTATTTTCCTATTTAAAAATATTCTAGCTAGACTGTTTTTATTAAATCAAAGTTAAGTCAAATAAAGGCTGCAGTTTGAAAGTTCAGACTCATGCAGGAACTAGCCTTCCCTGAGGAGTAATGCCCTTGACACACAGGTGTCTGTCTGATACCTATCAAGCTTCTACAGATCACCAGCCCTGAACTGGGTGGGTGGCAGGGGACAAAGCCAGCTTATCTGATCTGATGTGTTCAACCTCAGCAGATGGGATGCAGCAGGCTGAGAGAAGGTAGGACCACCTGCACTAGCTTCTCCTTGACATAAAATGTTAGCAGTAGCTCTGGCATGACAAGCTACTCAGTGAGTTCAGGAAGCCTCATGTGCCCTGATAGGTCTCTAAAGAGTTGTATCCCTTTTCCCCGCCTTATTTTGCAGGCACTTTGCCTACCTCAGTATCTGACGCTCATCCAGTGCTCCCCTGATCCCCACTGCTGCTCTGCCCCAAATATTGATGGATTAGTTGTGGTTAACGGTGGGAGTGAGCAGTGGGTAGGCAGCAGCATGTGGGGCAATGAAGGACTTGATGTCAGGGAACAGGACAAAATGATGGCATAGGCAGGGCACCCAGGAGCTCTTCCCTGCAGGTCTCCTTCGCCTTCACAGGGCAAAGGGAGGTGGCATTAAGGAGGACAGGCTGCAGTGGGAGAAGCCACTCTTCCTCTTCATCCCCCAAACCAGGCGCTTATCAGGCCTTTTCATCAGCCCTGTAGGAGCTGTCACAAGGAGAATGTGACATCAAAGGAAGGCCTGAGTGCCACACGAGATGCGTGACACTTGGCAGGCCTGCCAGCTCCTGGGATGATGTGAGACGAAGGGAGCCAGCTGTTCCCAAACGGGTCGTGTGGGCCCACAAAAAGAGCTGAGCTCCTGTATTGTCTAAATATGCAAAATAAAGGGAAAAACAGCAAAAGGAGGAGACCAAAGGACTGGAGGGATGCCCAGACTGTGGGAGGCTTTTCTCACTTAAAGACTTAGAAAATGACCCAGGCTCGAGGGGCTGCAGGATGGAGTGTATCTTGCCTAGACTGCCAAGCTGACAGTTGCAAGCAGGGCATGAACCCCCAGCCACGGAGATCAGCTGCAAGGCAGATGCTTGCCCTCCTACATGCTCTTAATGCAGTTGCTGCCTACATGCTTGTAGTGCAAAGCCTGCCATGCTTGAGGACAGCTTTTGCCTATGGGCAGCTAGAGATTTTTCTTTCTTTGTCTTTCTGTAAGAAAACATAAGTGGGCAAATGAACACAAAAAGGAAAAACGCAAAATAGTAAATGAGAATATTATGCTTAACAAACTGGTCTTAACACTGCACTTTTGCAAATTTACATTATCTTCCCCTTTGGTATCATGCTATCTCAGGCATACTTTGATATCTGCGCCTGGAAAAAGAAATGCATACCCTGGTATGGCTTAATCTGACTATGGGCAGACTCTGGACCTGATTCTCTGCTGTGTTATTCCAGTTTGACACCAGCACATTGCCATGATGACATCATTTGGATTATTTCTGATTTATAGTGATTGAGAAAAATTGGGTCCTGTACAATAATGCAAACAATCAAAGACGCAAAGCAAAAATAGTGCCTTCAAGCTGCACTTTCACATTGCATGATATTTTGAGGACTTAATGTTGAAAGCCTTGGAGTGCACAAAAGGAATTTTCTTCATTTCATATATTACACAGTTGCCTGAAAGAAACGGCAAACAATTCTGAGCCTGAGCATGCTTTACACAGGCTAAATTGTGTATTTTTTTTCCCCATTGTCCATCAGATCCAACAGATCTCCACTGAAATCTGGATCAACATCTGACAACAAGACCAGTTTCTGGACTCTACAGCTATGGAAACATAAATGACCCTTGCACAAGTCCAGATGAAATTCTACTCTCTGTTACATATATCTGAAATAATTTTGCTGAAGACAATAAGCTGTCAGTACTCTGGGAGAGCACAACAAAGCTATCAGTGTCTTTGCAAACAAAATATATCTCCTTTGTTTCTTCTCCAGTGAGAAATTTCAGGTTACCCTAATTCCTCAGAAAATCCCGCTTACAAAGCCAGAATGCCAGACACGAAATTGCTACATTTCAGCCATGATTGTACCAAAAACTTTGTATGCAAAGAACAACTGCCTTGAATCCAAAAACAGCATTCAAGGCTAACACAGAACTACTGATCTGGGGAGTCACTTCCGTCTTAACAGGTTTCCACAAGAAGCATCTTCAGAAGCACCTTGCAAAAATAATGCTGAGCCATCGCACAAACTCAGCATGTGTTAGAGATGCCAAGCCCTCATGCACCCATTTTCTGTGCACACTCCCTTCCCTTTTCTTGGCACTGCTGGATGTTGAACTCACCGTTCTTCCTTTCCGCAAAGGGGGGTGGCTGGAGCTTGGTGCTATCTCTCACTTCACTGGCAGACTTTTCTTTGGGTGCCTTTTCTTCTTCATTTCCACTTGGTGTACTTTTCTGGTCTGAATGCTCCTTCTTGATCACACCATTCATCACCGTGTCTGAAGTGACTGGTCCAGATTTTGGCTGCTCCACTTTGAATGGTCAGGTAGAGGACTGATACCAAAGCTATCTCTGGAAGAAGAGAGGAGTAGGTGAGGACTAAGCCCCCAATAAACCCTTTGAACAAAGAACAAAAACTGATATAATTTGCAAAACAATTAAATCACAGACTATTATTCCATATGTTGTCTCATATTAAAAACATTTCAAGAAAATACTATGGTATTCTTTCTTGGCTGTGTGATGCTGTCTACCTTGTCTGCTGGTTCTGCACCCTTGGATGCTTCACTGGATGAATTTACATCCATAAGCACAGAATATTTGCACAAAGTTAGGAATGTAATGAAAAAAACAGAGCAGTCATAGGGTACCCAGATGAGAGAGCTCTTGAATTATTAGAAATACAGAACGGATCTATAAATGTGAGCAATCTTCCTTAACATAATGGTCTGGTTAGCTGAGCAAAGTGGATGATGGAAGTATTTCCATACAACATAGAACAGGCTGCTAACTGCATTGCACAAAACAATGATTACAAACTCCGTCCTAGTTTTAATGCCAGTATGCAAATAGTCTGCAAAATAAATGTCCATGCAGAGACTATTCTTTAACATGAAAGTTGTGATTAAAAAAGATACCTGGTAGCCCTTTTGAAGAACTGAATCAGATCAGGTAAAATTTGGAGAGTTTTTGCAGATGAGAGGAATTGTTTATTTCTTTGTTTACTACATTACTCTGGTTTATGTGGTGTTTGGGAAAATACATCATAAACAGTCTGCAAGTTTGAACTGTGCATCTGCAAAGCATCTGGACAGGTGGTGCTTCCTTTGATAACACTCAAATTTCAATGGAGACTGGAGGGAAAAGATACTGCTTTCATCAAAAGTCTTTGGGGGATGCAGACACACAGCCCTAGAGGAGCTGCTGGCTGATACTGAGCATAGCACCAGAAAGCTGCAAGGACCGTTTCAACAAAGTATTGTCCAAAAAAATCCCCAGATGATAAGTGAAAGTGAATGCCTGTTAAAATCAGCACCAACTCCTAATGAGTCCCATCAGGAAAGAGCTGAGGAGAGCTAAAAAAGGTCGTTTGTAGAGAACAAGAATAGAAAAGTGCTAGATTGAATCAGTGATAAAATCTGATTTAATACAAAAAAAAGTTACCAATTTACTGTATAAGGAAGTAAGAATAGTGCATTGTATACGATACCATCTCCTCCACACTGCATACGCCAGGACTTTCTCACACCCCTGTTCCTATCCTGTACCAGCATGGACTTTGCCATCTGCTCTCTCATCCCCATCCTTCTCAGTGTCTGCTCCAATCTAGTTTCAGTGCTCACACAGAGCTGTCTCCCACTGGCCACATAGCATAGCTATCCTATTCTGCTTTATGCTGCTTTTCCTTGCTGGGAGAGGTTCTGAGTGTGCTGGCTTCGAAGGATGTTCCTAGCGTGTCTCTGTCACTTTATTACATCTTAGAGGGGACAAAGACTGTCCCCACGTGCAGTCTCTGGGACAGAATATGGCCATATCTAGCCCTGATGTCTGTGCTCTGAACCAAAATGCAAAACTCAGTTTGATCCAAACTCAGTCCTTCCCTGGGAAAACCTCTGCATGGGTCTGTTCCTTCTGTCTATCAGTTCCTGTCCCATGCAAAGGCAGTGGTACTGCTGCACTGTTCCCACTTTCCTTTGCAGATGCCTCATGTGCTCAACTATTTCTATTGAAGTCTGACATTCTGCGTACTATGTGTCACCCTGCACTGGACAGGGCCTTGGAGTCATCCAGACAAACCAGGGCATGCACTACATGTTTGAACTGACATCTTCAGATCCTACCTCTGCTGGAGAAATTTTAGCTGCCTGGAGCAGCTCATGATGTGCTTTGTAGTGCTGTGACTGCTGCATCTTCTGCATCATCATCATCACTGCGATGGGCAACCGCTCTGCGGTACATTCATCCACCAGTGACTGCAGTCCTGCTGTCCCACTTCATCGCAAGCAGCATTATCTGCTAAGCTCTCTATATAATTCATGACTAACGTGGAACATGCAATAAGTGTTTACTTTACTATTTTAAAATATACATTTTTTTAACTTTTAGAAGTTGCTGATATGATGCATCTTTGCAGTGGAAACAGTGGGTGATGACAGGACAATCCAGCAAACTACATCTGCTTACAAAAATGAGACTTTGTTCAACTGAACACTAAATCTTTGATAAATTAGTCAGGGCTTTGGTGACGTACATGTTGAACCAATATGACAGTTTTATATGGATTATGATTATTAATGCTTTTGAAAAATAGAGAGCATGAGCCAGACATCCAGTGCTGAAGCTGCAAGACCACCAGCAGAGGCAAGAGCATTTCAGGAAGACTTCTTACAGTCACTGTGTACAATCTTTTTGCACTCAGAGCATATGCAACATTTTAATTTGCAATGAGCATACTGGGGTCCTTAGTGTCTGAGCCAGGAGGTCACGCTGTGACCCCGGAGACGCATGCTTTCACAACACACTCAAGTACCACTGGCTCACTGTTGTGTTTTTTTTTTTTTTTTTCTGAAGTTGAATCTGGCCTCAAAACATTCCACATTGTTCACTCACTTCAGCCTGAACTGATTGTATTTACAAAGCTTAAGCACACTTTTGAGCCTCAGAGCACATCTCCCATCAACCATTGCTGCCAACTCATAAATTGCAAGGCTATACACAGCACAGGCCCTGTCCCATCTCTCTCTGTCTATAAATATTAAATTCATAAAGCTGGACTACCATGGTAGCTCATGGGTGCTTCCCTATAAGACACTGGAGAATCTCTGGAGCAAAGGCTAAGTTCCTATTAGCCTTTCTGGCTATTTTCCCTCACTTTCTGTTTTCTCTTGGTGCAGAGAGCAATGTAGCATAGATGAGTATTGTATTTGCTTCCCCCTAGGTGTACTTGCCCATCCATAAAATGTCAGTTGGGGAATGGTGGGGCCTGGTGGCATCTCTTCCCAAGCACTTTGGCTCATATGCAGGATCTCCTGAGAATTACTCCTGTTGATCAGGTCAGGAAAAGAACACCAAAACCAAAACACCCCCTGGACAGATCTTATTCCGGTGTAAATCAGTGTGGATCAACAATGGTGAGTGCCTTCATCTCTTAAATGGTTTCACAGGAAAAGGTACAGGTGTTCTGATGGATGCAATGCTTGCATCCCACTGCTGCTTCCCTGTGCTCTTCAGGTAAAGTCTGAAGGTCGGAGAACCCTGACCACTTGGCTGAGTAGACTCTTCTCCTGTCTGCCTCTGGGGGAGGCTCTTGTGAAGCATCTGGCCTACCAGGTCAGTATCCTACCAGGTTGCACTTGCCCTTGAGCTCACAGGTCTCTTGGACCCTTTGTCAGTGCACATCACCAGGCTCCATATGCTGCCTTGATACACATGTCTGCTTTACTGATATGACCATCTCGCATACTCCTTGAACTCTACTGAGGGAAGAGGATAAAACTCTCAGGGACTCAGCTGCATCCCCTCCTTTGCATCTCCACCAGCCCTCCTGTTTTATTTTGAGCCAAAGCAGCTGGGGGCGTTCTCTCTTTCCCCAATGACTTTCACCATTTCATCTCCCTGTAGCCTGCTGCGCTGAGTTTGGGGCTGTGATGCAGATGATTTACATTGGCCCTTCCCTAGAGATTAACTGCTCTGGGCATCTTTCTGAACTGCTTTCATCACAATTCTTTTCACTGAGAGAGGAGATAAGTGAGACATAAGCAGCACATCCAAACAGACTGCTTCTCTGCCACTGCCCTGCCCTTCCATCTCCCAAGCAGCCAATGCCGTTAGAAAGTGAACGCTTTTTTGAATCTGTCCTGCTGAGGGAGATATAGACTGAGGATTGTGCCAGCCTGTAGCCCTGGGAGGTCTCATATTCTCTTCAAGTGCTACAGAGAAAGTCAAAAAGCATATTGTTCTGCTCTCCAGGAACTAATGCTTCTGGATGGAGACATTCTGCAACCAGAAACTGAGGCAAGTGCAGCACAACCACATTCCTGACAAGAAGCACGGGTCTAAGCCCAGAGTGTGGCTGTCTGTGCAACAGTGTGATATTCTCCACATCCACTCTGAATCACCAAGACTGGCTTACCACATGGTCTCTGACAGCTGTATGTTCAACATGACTTGAAAATGCTATTACGGATTCCCCGGATCACTTGCAA
>VZSV01000170.1:1421813-1477054 GCA_013398735.1 Nothocercus julius | reverse complement strand
AGAAAGAAGATTTGTGCTGTCTCCTCTCAAAGGTTTAGTCTTTCTGGGGAAGTTGAGGCCCTGGGTCCTTGAGGCTGCTCAGACTTTGTAGAAGTGCTGCTGTGAAATCATCCAGCATTAAGTGGAGGAAGAGCATACAGTCCTCTCACATGCGTGTCACCTCAGGCTCTGAGTTTGTCAGAGTTGGGAAGAAGCTGTTTTCCCACACTAAAGAAGCTTTTGTGATTTTTATTATTTTCCCTTGTTGCAAACTGAGGCTCCACAGTTGGGGCTTCTCTAACTTGCTGCAAAACAAGCATGAGAAAAAATATGGATCAAGTCACTCAAAAGGTTTCCTTGTGTAATTTAAAAAATACTTCATTTCAATATTTCATGTTTTTAACATTAAAACACTGAAATGAAAAGTGATTTTGAAAACTGAGAAAAACTTCAATTTTTTTATCTCTGAAAAGATTTAGCTTTAGCAGATCATTTTCCAAGGGAAAAAAAGAATTGCCTGAAAAATCCTAATGAAAAACTCACTGTCCCATATCTGGGTCTTGACAGCCCCCTTTCCCATCTCAAGTTTCCACATGGCACATACATGCCTGGATCAAGCTTCTTTCCAGCTTCCAGAGAGAGACCTTATTGTCAAGGTGCACACCAGAATTTGTCACTCTTTGGAACAGAACAAGATTCTTCCTCTTTCCTGATACGGAATTAACATAAGAACAGCCTCTTCTCCCTCTACCTGTTGTCACTGCAGTCATACAAACACAACCCAGAAAGACTTGCCAGAGACATCTGACTGTCACAGCACAGACCATGTATCCCATGAGCTCTCCAGTCAGGTGGATCCTGAGCCTGCTGGGAGGAGCAGGAGGATATGATGCGAGATCCAGCCGTACTGTGCTTCTCTTCTAGGTAAGCTTGAGAAATTACACATTAACAATGGCATAAAACATGAATAAAATCAATGGTGGATAACTTTAACTTTGGGGAGAAATCTTTTTTGTTTTTTTTCTTAAAGTCAAGGCAGGAGTTAAAGGCTGTGAGGAAGCGGAGAAGGCAGAAAAGATGATGAGAAGGTATCTATTGTGTTAAGCCTTCAGGGGTCCGGGTTTAATTCTGGTGCTACAGCAGAGACCTCTAGTACCATTTGAGATGCTCTGAGATAATTTGAACTACCCCTGGTTGGCTGTTAGAAACTGCAGACCCTCTGAAGGACCCACATCCTCTGGAGTGGAGACTGGACCTGAGGCATCTCTAACGGCATGAGACACCCACACCTAAGCACTTGGCTCATACCTGTAGCCTGTGGAGGATTAGGTACAGCACCCTAGAATACACTTGTTTCTAAACCACCATTAGAATTGCCTTGATGAATGACGGCTCCCACTTAGGTCCCCTAAATCATAGAACCATAGAATCCTTAAGGTTGGAAGGGACCTTTAGAGACCATCTAGTCTAACCCCTCTGCACACATAGGGAATGTGACATTGGTGGCTTTGATGACCTGCACTGTTAGTCTCAGACCAATGTGGACCTGTATGTCTTGTCTTACTTTCTGCCTTCTCATCTCTTCCCTTGTGCCATCTTCTAGATGCAAGCATGGAACAAACACAGTTTATACTTCTTCAGACACTGGATTCATCTAAATCCTTCCCTGCTTTCCTGTCTGCTCTATCAGAGGTTGAATGGAAGCAAATACATTTAGTGCCGTTGCATGTGCAGTGCTTGTTAAGCAATCCTGACCCACCATAAAACTTTAAATACCCAAAGAGAAAAACCAGGAGAGAGATGTTCAGAAAGGCAGTTCAGCCTTATCAAATTCTTCACGTGTTTGCTGTGGCGTGTTTGTGTTCCTGGGCTTCTGCTCCAAGGAATGTTGCTGATAAAACAATCTCACTAAACATGGACTTAGTGTGTTTTAGCTGATGTTTACAGTGCTCAGACAGTGAGAGGAGCTCTGGGCTCCAGTGGGCAAATGTCCCATGGACTTTTGCGTTGCAGCTACTTGTTGCAGATATTGATCAATCTCTGCTTCAGACAAGCCCCAATAGGAACCCTACCAGGTCCTCCTCAGATCCATGTCATGTTTGGCAAGGGAGAAGACAACTCCCTGACCATTAGCCCCAGCACCCGAAACAACAAATGACCTTTGGTACTCTGAGACCATTTTGGAACTGCCAGGGAATGTACCACAGCTATTATCTTACTTTTCCTCCTCAGACCATGTCGTCCTTGGATGATTTCCTTTCTGAACTCCCTCATGCCCCCTCAAGGAAGCAGAAAGTCCCGTTTTGCAGCAGAGCTGAGTGCAATGGCTGAGTGCATGGAGCCTACAGGCTCTTTCCCACAGAGCTGCACATTCCTCCCATGGCCTAGAGAAGTGACCTACTCACCACTTCAACCTCCACATGAGGAGCTGCAGCTCAGGAAGAGTGCCTGGAACGGAAGCCAGAGAACTTTCCCAGTGAATGGAAAACAAACCAAGGGAAGCCTGCTGCAATCCTGGATGTCCTCCTTCCATGGAGAAGTTACTCCATGTACCTTTTTGAGTAAACCCTCTGTGGAGCCAAAGTGAAGAACCAATGAACAGAGCTATGCAAGCACGATGCCATAAAATCTTCACTCAAGGCAAGCTTGCCTAGTATTTGGTCACAGTGTAATCCCCCGTCTCAGCAAGGTTTGCCAGTTCTTTGAACCCCCAGGGCTTTAGGATAGCATCTCCTTCCCAGCCTCCAAATTCCCAGTGCTGGTATCTGCTCCAAGCTGCCCAAAGGCTATGTGGCCTGAGAAGGCAGCGAAGACCCCTGTGATCGAAAGTGTCAGTTGTCATTATCCAGGACACACTTGGCCTCCAGTCTGTGGAGAATAATGAGAGAAAGTGGCTGTTCGCAGGAGAGATGTCTGTTCTGGCCTCAGCCCCATTTCCCTGAGCTATTTGGAAAAGGAGAGATTTCTCCTTTGTTTGCCTTGTGAATGAAGCTTTATGTGGTGAAAAATCGTAGAGGAAGTGGTGATTAGGAAATGGGTTATTACACCAGATCCTCCAAGATCTACCTCTCTATCAGTCCTGTAAATAGGCTAAGAGTATCTGGGACAAAAACAGACTGATGCAAGTTCTACTTTTCTTTTTCTTTTAAATGATTCATCTTATAGTTGATTTAGACTCATAATAAACAGGTTAACTGTTGCAGTTTTCTAGAGAACTCACTCCTTGCTTTCACATCCATGTCCACAGTTCATGCATTGGCACCCAAAGCCCTTCCCAGGACCAGGACCTCTTCCAGCCACCTTGGCAGCACAGGCGGACTGATGTGACCCCAGTAATGCAGCAATTCATTATGTTGTAGTAGCACCCAGCAGCTGATCTATTAATTATGTGAGGAAACATCATACACAGCATTGCCCAAGAAAGGATATGGTAGCAAGGGAAGGCAAATAGAAAATATCAGAATTGAGAGGAACTAGGTTTGATGTGGCAGCAGATGAGGACCAGAAGAGTAAAGTGAGACTGCTGGGGCATGGTTTGGCACAGTAATATTGTTGGCGTTTGACAGTTTGGCAGGTTGTGTGTGACTTCCACTGATGCATTCTTACTATCACCAGGACATCCAAAAGAGCTGCCAGTCCTCTCATTTCTTCTACTTGCAGTGCCTGCAAAAATGAATACTGGTATCTCCATCTCTGCCTAGCAGAGTACTTGTGAACACGGGATATGTAGCATGCCTGGCAGTGCATGCAGTATGAGTGGGATCTGGGCTGTTAATTGTTCTGTAACCAGGACATTTCTTGATAAACTGTATGAAAAAGGCAATGGTGAAGCACTGCTTTTGTTCCATGCCTGTCTGTGCCTTCTGCAGGATCTTATGATTTTTTAGAGAAATACAAAGTCAGTATTAGCCTTTCTGAAGGTAATGGCTTGAAACTTTTGTTAAACAACAAGCTTTGTCTCAGGGACAGGGAGGATGCCTGTGCTATACAAAATCCCTCAGCTGACATCTGTGAAGAATCCAAAGTGGTGCCCACTGCCAGCTGTCTGATCTGACCCAAAACACCAACAGTCTCCAGTAAACATCCAGGGCCTTGAGAACAGAGTGTCTTGGGTCAGAGGCCCAGTGCAGCTCTGAGAGCTGTCTCTAGAGCTGGCTTCCATCTGAAGGTACACATCTGGACATGGAAGTGCAGACACTGGAGCAAGGCACTCTCAGCTCCCTTCACATTCACTGGAGAGAAACATGCATTTTTAGGGCTTGCCTGTGGACTGAAAACAAGGTGGATGATCTGCTTCCTAAAGCACCCATTTCTCACCACAGGAGAGCCTGGGTGATCAACTCACATGAACCTATCCTTAACTGAGACAACTGCTGCATTGTTTCCAGTACTCATCCTAGGGTGTCCACCTCACTGGATCATCTCAAAAGATTTGCTTGGATTATCTTCATACGCACATGCGCAACAGTTTGTAAAAAAACAATATCTTTCTTTGCTCTGAATGACATTTATCCCAGCCTTAGACACTCACCAGCCAGCACACAAGTTCTTCACATATCATGTAATGCACCAGGGGAGGGGCACATCCATGTGATTAGAAGTGACATTCTCATCACTTGTCTTTCAAACTACCTGAGAACTGGGAATATTAGAAAACCTCTCTGCATGGTGAATATTTGCTGTGATACCTTCAGGGATGATGTCTAATCCAGAGCTGGTCTCCAGTGTTCTCTGTGTAATCAATGGGCAACGACAGGCCCTTCTAAGGGAGTCATGTGAGTGTGGATAGGTAGGTGCTGGAAGGGGGAGATGAGGATACCCCTTTTATACTTATGGTCCTTGACACCTTCTCCTACAGCACCACAGCTCCTCCACAGAGCCTGGCAGGGAGACAGCCGTAGCTCCTGCCACTGCCCAGGAAAAGATGTTTCTGTCACCAGCACACTGCTAACAGAACCCATTCACATGAGCGGTGTAGGAGGTGGATAAGTTGGGTTGAGAGTTAAGCCACAGTCATCCATAGCCCTTGCCCTGATCATGGGCTTGACAGGGCAAAAGGGCTACAGGCCCTTGTTGCATGGGATGTTGCACTACTGCCTTCTGCTGCAAGTACTTTGTGTTTAGCTGGGTGGTGTTGTGGTTTCTTCATTTGGTTTGAGATTAGAAGTACTTAAGGGTTGCAGTTCATGTGCCATCTGGTATATCCACTCTAGCTCTTAGCACTGCTCATATCAAAACAGTGCATAGAAATACTGCTGCTATAGCTTGACTGGGCAACATATACAAATATCTGTGTATTATATTCAGCCTCTCTTTCTGAAACTCATCCATGCTTGTAGTTTTAAAATTAATCTTAAAATAAACTTACAAATCTTAAAATAATCAGCAATATTCTAAGTAGGTTGAATAGGCTTAAATAAGAACTATCAATCTCAAATTTGTTCAAGCCACTTGTCTTGTAAAACTGACTAAAAAGGCTAATCTTATGAATTGCCCAGGTCTGACTCATGACCTCTGTGAGCTGGGGCTGATGATGCTTGGATCACAGTGGACACAAGGTCTGACACACATGGAGAGAGCTTCATTTCCAGCAGTTCTGTGCAGGCTTGATTGTCTAATGACACATTAGGATGTGTCCTGTGAGTTAGGATGAGGTCTGTAATAGAAGTGGCACTCTTTTTCCTAAACACTTTTTTAATTTGATTTTGTTTTATTATTAATTCTTTATCAGCTTGCTATTTCTATTAGCAACACTGTAAACTGAACTGTTTACACAGGACAAATTATGCTCCTAATTTGAAGGAAACAGTGCTATTTTCAGAATTTGGTTTGAATCCAGCCCAGATTAAAGCTCATATTTTTCAGCTATACTAGTGAGATGGAAATCCCTGTTTTCTTGAGCTGCAGCTTGGTACCTGACAATACCAGTATCACTGTTACCATTAAGACTGGGAATGTTCCTACAGCCACATCATAGGTCTGATGGTTACAAATGCGCAGTTTGCTCATTTCAAAAGTGCAGATGGTTCCTGTGGCCAGGTCATATAGCAGGTTTATCCATTCTGATGCTGAGCTTCCTGAGTTTGAGGACATAAGTGTCCAAATCCATGTTGGGTTTGCACTGCCTTGAGTTCCAGAAAAAAAAATCACTGAAATGAAAAACTGTCCTGGACTCAGAAAAAAATGTTGCCTTCTGCCAGAAGTGTGGACATATTTCTCCTGAGGCTGGTTTGCCTGTGAGGGGCCATGCAGTGCCAGAGATACTCATCCCAGGCACTCTCCTCACCTCTCTTTTCCCTGCCTGTGTGGAATTGCACAGCATGGATGTGCCCTTTGCACATCTTGTGTTTTTGCGACATCCTGGTGTTGTTCCCTTTCAGAACATCTGCTACACGCTAGCGGAGCCTGACTGAAAATGATTTTTTCCCCATGCACTGAGTATGGATTCACTAGCACTGAGCTGATCCGACCTTGATGGGTCACCCCCAAAAGACTCTTCTGGTCACAATTTCACCCCTAGCAGCAGCTGCCTCCCCACTTATTTCTGCAAGCAAATATTGACTTCTCTTGCAGAAGGTCATTTGAATGCCTTTGGTTATTGCTGCATGGTTTAACCGTGTCCTAATTTTGCTACATTTGCGGTTATGTCTGATCTTTGTCTCTCTTATTTTGCTAAATTTTAGAAATGTAATAAACAAAATCTTTCTAAAAGAAAGAAAACATGGCAGAGATCTGAAATGGAAAATGAGCACAAACTGGACCCATGCCTCTTTATTAGATGCCAGAAAGAGGGGAAGAAACAAAAGCCACAGTGACAAACACTATTAATAAAGTGATGAAGGCAATTCTGAAACAGGACTGCTGCTGGAAGCAAAACCAGTTTGCTGGCCTTAGACAGTCCTTGTGCCCAGTGTGGGGCCTCACCAGGTTAAGCTGGCACAGAGAGCAGTCAGTGGGTGGCAAAGGCCACAGATGACCTAGCAGCTTTCGGGAAAGATTGCAGTCTGCTGGCAGAGGACTTATGCCCAGGGGATGTGACTTCCACTGCTGCAAGGACTAACCTGAGCAGGACTATGGAGTGGACCTGCATGCTAGTGCTTAGGCCCAGAAAGGCTCTGAATGTTATTTCTCTAACCCTGTGGTCAACCCAGCTCAGCACAGTGTTCAGATTGAGCACTGAACTAGAATATGTCTGGCAAAGAGGTCACATCCAACTTTGCATTTAAACTTTGCAATATGGAACCTCTTTGCCTTTGGCTGCCCCTCCAAAGGAGGAAGCCAGGAAAGGCAAGGCTTAGTGCTGATTGTTATTGACCCCAGCATCCCCTCAATCAAGGCTTTGTGAAACTAGGAAGAAAGTTTGTCCAAACGCGATTCTGTAGCCATGATTCCCAGCACAGGCAGCAGCTGCCCCAGGTGGACTCGCATTGCACAGAGGACAGATGTGCCTGAGTATCACTGGCAACTAGAAAATGTCTGGGCTGCGCTATGCATCTTGTGCAAGTCAGTGTGGCACCACAATACATAAATCGACAAAGTTGTCCAGTAATAATAACTGTTAATAATCCAGCCCCATGGGGAAACAGGGTTCATAGCATGTCTTATTGCATTCATTGATGATTTCAGAAGGTTCTTTAATGTAGAGAAAGGTCAATGGAAAGTGCCTACAACTACATGACTGGTACAAGGAGCATTAGAAGGAACAGAAAGGAGATCATCAATATATATAAATACCCGAAGGCGGAAGGTAAAGAGGATGGGGCCAAACTCTTCTCAGTGGTGGCCAGTGACAGGACAAGGGGTAATGGGTACGAGTTGAAACACAGGAAGTTTCAGCTCCATGTGAGGACGAACTTCTTTACTGTGGGGTGACAGAGCCCTGGCACAGGCTGCCCAGAGAGGTCATGGAGTCTCCTTCTCTGGAGATCTTAAAAACTCGCCTGGATGCCATCCTGTGCCCCAAGCTCTAGGTGTCCCTGCTTGAGCAGGGGGATTGGACTAGCTGATCTCTAGAGGTCCCTTCCAACCTTAACCATGCTGTGATTCTGTAATCATGCATTCAGCAACGAAGAGCTGTTCAGCTTCCAGGCCTGCTTCACAACATACATAGTCCCAATTCAGAGCCATTGCATCTTCCACCACAGGCATGAGAGATCTCAGAAACCACATAGCTTGCTCTTTGTCAGCATGTGGGCATCATGTTTGTGTTCATGGGTGGGAAAAAACACAGCTTGGGATGTGCTACACTCTGCTGCTGAATTGCTCAGTCTTGTATGGACCATGGGACCAGACTATGTGGTCACAACTAGCTCAGGACTAGTAAGAAAGGATCCCCTCTCAGTCTCTAATTTGGCATATATTTAAACATTTTTTACAAATGGGAAGTATCTTGTGGCAAAAGGCATAACCATTGGCTTCAAAGCAGAGTGAAAAAGTCCTTTGCGCATCCCTGAAGTCAGGTTTACATTGGAGGGAAAAGAAAATTTCTGGTTCCTTTAGACAACTAACCAAAGCTGTCTAGCATGGGGTGGATAAAACATAATGCAATAAAGAGAATCAAGAACGACTGATCTCTCTTTTTAACACTCTTCTAGTGATACTAGCAAATGAAACATTCAAGGCCCATTATCCTATAATTTAATTTTTCACTCTAGGATAATTCCTGTCATGTCATAAAATCCCTTCCATAAACTTATCAGGCTTCATCTAGAAACAATGTAGGCTCTTTGCCCCTACTTTCCAGTTTGGAAGACTATTCAAGAATGTCATTCTTCTTCTGGTTAGAAAGTTTCATCTATCTTCCTGTCTAAATTTATCCACAAAGTCAACCAGTCTCAAAGCATCAAGCCTGTGACCAAAAAGGGCCATTTTTAGGGAAGTATCAGATAAGGCTATTGAAAGGTGCCAGGTTGGGCATTAATTGAAACTATACATTAAGCTGCTGTTCCCATTCACTATTTCCCTCTTATTTCAGTGCCTGTGCCCCAGACCCACTGGAAATAGGTAACAAATCAGTTCCCAGACTGTGTAAGAAAGGACTGGAAAACACAGCAAAGCTTTGTGGGAAGTACAGACCTCTTTCATCATCAATACAACTGATGCCTGAAAATTACTATTACCACTGATGCTTGTGATTGTCATACAACTGTACAAAGACAAATTCCTAGTGTCTCCATGATGAATCTGGAATCCCTGATGGAATATCTTTTCCACAGGAGCTGAGCCAGACTTGGAAAGGTCACATGGATAGCTACAAGCCTAGATAAAGTGAGGTATCTCCTGGCTGCCTATCAACAGTTTTGTCTATATCTTAGCAGCAAGATTTGTAGGGAATGGATGTCCAGAAGTGGGAGACGAAGACTTCCTGCTCTTGTCAAATACCCTAGGAAGATTATGTCTTATTTTACCCTCTGAGGCAAAGGTGCTATACTGATGCCCTCCTGATACCCAAACCACAGACCATATCAACAGGTTTGCAGCCCTCCTTAGACACAAAGAAATTGGTTTTCAACACTGATAGGTGCAGCCAGCTTCAACAAAGCAGAGGAATGCCAGACTGGATGGCTCAAAACTCAGACACTGGCATCACTACTAGACATTAATGAAATAATAATGAAGAGTTAAAAGATACGCAGTACGGTGAGGAGGGATTCAAATGGCTTTTGGAGAAGGAAGTCTTGCCTCAAATCTACTAGAGCTCTTCGAAGACACCTGAAAGTGTTCTTGAATTTTAGAAAAATTCTAATACGTTTCCCCAACAAAAGTTGTTAAAGAAACAAATGTGTCATAGAATATGAGTACATATAGAGAAAAAAAGCAAAGTGTAGTGTAGTGTGTCTTTATGAAGGCAGAAGACAGGTTAAGGGTTGTGCAGAGAAAGAGGCAGAGAAATTTTCCTGACAGTGCTGAATTAATCAGAATGCTGAAAAGGAAACCTATTTGTGGAGAGAAGATCAACAAGGATGATCAAAAGTGGGATGAAACAGGTTGTTACTCTTTGATTGGAAAGATGACTGAGGTAGAGCACTGAGGTAGAGCACTGCATGGAGTCCATAGAGGATGACAGTTAGGACTAGTCCAAAAGGCATCAATATGACCTGGCTCTTCAGTGCTTCTCACACTGCAGGAACTAGGGAGAATCAATGAAGTGCTCAAGAAGCAGATTTTAAAAAAGATCCCCTTCCCCCCCAAAAAGGAGAGATTTTATCAGCCAATATGCAGTCAAACTTTGGAGCTCTTTGCTACAGGATGTTGTAAATGTCAAAGGATTAGATGTGTTCAAAAGGCATTCATACATATTCTTGAAAGAAAAATCCATCATGGAATATTAAACACAGAGACAATGGGGCCCTGAGCACTCAACAAGCTCCTTAGGCACATGCGCATGTTTGGAGCACTGAACTGACAGATCTATCTTTTCAACCTAATCAAGTCTCCCTTATATTCTCTGGAAGCTTTTCTCCACAGGTGACTGTCGTGCAGTGATTACCTATCAGATGTGGTTCCTTATAGGGTGAGTGCAGGCAGTGAAGAGAAACATGTACGAATCAGAGGGGAAAGGACACAGATAGGGGGAAAGGTCTTGGGGGGCTGGCGAGCAGGCTGAGACAGAGCATGCAGGACACAGCCAATGCTCCAAAGCTGCGAGGAGTCCTGCAGCCTCACCACATTGCCCTGCTGCCAAAGAACATTCCTCAGAGCTACTTGCTAAATACTGGAATCTAAATTTCCGCCTTTTTGTGGCAAAGTAAAAAAAAACATTAAAATTAACCAAATTATACACTGGTCTAAACAAAGGAGGACTGGATCTGCCAATTTCAAAATTATCTCAAATGACTCTTAATATGACACAGATAAATACTTTCCAATTACCCAATGGAACATGGCTGCCCTGGGGGAAATGGAGAACAATATATTACATAGACAACAGACCCATGAGATTAAGGATTTACACTCCACTAATCCTGACCTAATCCACACATGGCAACGAAATAATGAAGGAGAGAGAGGACAATCTCACCACCCCCTGGTCCTGCAGGTGGGAACTCTGCCCCAGCAGCATATGGACAATGAGATCCCAGAGCACGGAGCATGAAAGGGGACTTAGACCAAATATTTTGCAACATCTGCTAAGAAAAGCAAGGATGGACTAAGGACTACTGGTTGGCTGCAAGACTGTTACTGGCTGCGTCTAGCACAATCAACTTCTCCAGCATGTGACTGCCGCGTGCTCTCTGTCCTGATGGACATAGACAGCAGAACACAAGCTAGCTGGAAGCGTGTCAGATGCTGCTGGCATTGCAGAGGCCATCTGAACATGCCCTGGGTCCCATACTCTTCTTGCAGGACACAGAAATCACATGGTGGGAAGTGTGAGCTTGAATTCTATAGTAAACATCTCCAGAGCAGGAAAACTAAGAGGGGTGGCACTCGTGCCTGGACTCTGAAGCATCTTTGAATGGCTCGCTGTGATGTGTGTTTGCCTGTATTTTGGTCTTCATTAATGCAACACCATCTCTCTTGCAGTATTTTCTCTTTGAAGGTGATGAATTACAGCCTGCCACTAGCGAAGGCTGCTGGCTTAATTTCAAAATCTGAAGAAGTTTTCAAGAGAACTACAGGTGCATTGGAACTGCTCACCATACCTTGCAGGTCTCTCCTAGGAGCAGAGAGTTGAGCTTCTCCCTGGGAAAGAGCGTGCATATTGCAGGAGCCTTTGGGGATTTCTGTCATTAAATACCTATGTCCCTGGTGACTCCATTCTCTGACTTCTTTGCCTATTGGTACTTTCTGGCCTTATCAGCATCCTACACTGGTAGTCCAGCTCAGATCTGAAAGCAGGGTGCCTGCAATGAGCATAGCTTTGTGCCTGAGCTTATATGCCCCTTCTCGTGGCTGGCTCAGCTCTGCATTGTTTGGCCAGCAGGAACCATATCTTCACGCTCTGCCTTTTCTGCAGAGGAGAGGCATAGTCTATGCAGAGGCCTTTCTCAGCCTGATCATCTCTGCAGAGGGATAGATGAGCGTCCCCCACCGAGTATACTGTGAGTGCTCCTAACCCTGAGTCTCAGCTACAGAGCTCTGCTCATCGTGGGAACGGAGCAGAAGCCTGATTCCCACCCAGAAAAGTCCTCACAATCTCAAAAATGTCTCTTTTCTCTATCACAATGAGCATATAAGTTTTGGAAATTTTGTATGAAGACAAAGACATTCCTTCTTCACCCTCTGCCTCCCCCAAAGCTTGCTATGGGGTTGGCAGAAAGACGTGAGTGCATGAAGATTATATTTACACCTTGGGCAGTAGCACAGGGCAGGACTATGTGGCTGCTGTGACCTGTTTGCCCCAGAGCCTGGAGGAGACGAACCAGGCCGATGTGGGCCTGACGCTCAGCTTACTTGGTATGCTCAGGGGGCTGGACCAGGGATGGCTAGAGAAGAGACTGTCGGCATTGCTGCCTTGGAATAAAGATGACCTACCATAACTGCCATAAGTCCCAGGTGATGGACAGGAGGGCAGACACCTCCTCTCTGGACTTAACCTAATTTAACCTAAGGATCTAACTGCAGTCTAGAGCTCTGGGTCAGGCTGAGCACCCAGGACTCTTGTCATGAGGCCATGGGGCTGAGGTGCTAAGTGGTTTAACCATTAACATTAGCGCACAGAGGAGGATATGGATGTCAGTTACCTTAGAAACCCACAGAGGGGTAATTTTCTGCTCTATATCACATATAGAATTGATGCCTTAAAATTACATACAGGCGTGCTGTTTTGGCAGAGAAACCAGAAGCAGATGCTGGATGGAGCAGCCAGAGAGGAGTATGAGCTCCCTGTGGGTGCACACAGCCCAACACACAGAAACAAGTAGCCCAGGGCTGGATTTTCCCACTACCTAAAGCATATCCTGCCACGTTCAGAGCCAGCCAGCTTGTGCCATTGCAAGCCCTGCTTCTGTCTGCAGACGGGACCTGCTCTCTACCCTGTTCAAGAGCCCTTTGGACCCTAAAGACGTTGTGACAGGCTCATCTTGCAGCATCCCAGTTCAGAACAGCATGATGCTCCACAGGCCTTTCCTTCCTTGGTTCAGGTAGTATCCTTATGCACCAGTCCCAAGAGGAAGACAGGAATGCCTGAACTCCTCAAAAAACAAAGCAAGCCACTTTACATCATCTTTGTGTGTGGCAGCAGGGAGCGTGCACAAGTAGTATCTTTGACTCTCCTAGGAGTCAACTTGCAGAAGGTAAATGAGGCTGGGCAAGGAAAAATGGTGCTCCTCAGCACTCTTAAGCTCATAAACGGCATCACCTTACCCAAGCTTTTCTTTCCCACATGATGAAGAAAGCCTGGTTAGAGATGGTAGATTTTCTCTCTCTGAACCTCATCCCACCCTATGCCTGCAGAGACTTTGGCTGCTGTACTGAAAACCTTGTGTAGACATCTGAGGAAGAGCAGAGGACAAGATGGGGCTACCTGGTGCTGCTATGGAGGCCTCTCTTGCATATTTAGTACCAGTCCTGTCAGGTGTCTTGCAAAAATTAAGCAGGACCTGCTCCAGACAAGTTTCCACCCTGAAGGAAGAGGAACAATTGACAAACATCACAGAAAACTCAAGTGCAGAGGGGGTGATTGTGAGGCCTGTGTTCAGGATTGCGAGCAACATGCACTCCTCTGCAATATCCCAAACGCTTCTGATCCAAAACCTCAGATGGACCTTTGAAGTCCTCAAGCTCAGGTTATGCTTACCATGCTTCTCTCTAAGTCTTAAGAACTTAAGAAAAATATGAATATGCCTCTAGCTCAAGAATGTCACAGGGCAAAGCAGAGGAACCTTGTGCTCTGAGAGAGGTTCAATGTTGTTGCCTTGGCGGAGTGAAGAATTGAATGAAGAAAAGAAGAGAATGAGAAAAAAAAAATGAATGTTTTGCTCTAGTCACTAGATGACACAGTCCTTTGGCTGAGTTCATTGGGAAAAGACTCTCCCTTATCCATACTTCACCTCTGCTATCAAGGATGCTTCCCTGTAATTGCTGCCATCCGCTTACGTCGCCCGGTCTTCTCAGCAATGCAGGGTGATACCTGCATGGGAGAAAGAGCCACAAGGTTTCCTGTCCTTCACAAGCAGCAACTCACCTTTATGACACCTTGAGTTGATTTCAAAGCAGAGCTGAGGAGAGACAATACCGGAAGAGTCTTGGGCTGCTCAGTGGAAACTCCATTGATTACTTGGTGCGGTACCTTCCCAACATCATGAACACCTCAGCCCCAGGGGAAAATCTGGGTTCTATCAGCTCTTATAAGCAAGTGTTTCGAAAGGTTTACAGAAAAGTAAAGTAAACAGAACTCTGAGTAACAAAAGAGCCCCGTTTATGCATTCTTTGATTCACTGTAAAGGATGGTGTAAACTGACTTTTTAACCAAGCATTAGGCAAGATTTGGGCCCCCGCCATTATATAATAAACAGTGACATGGCTATATTAAAATATTTACTTAATGCACTGAAGTGACTTATAGTATGAGTGGCTACTCAATAGGATGGCCTAAGTGTTAAGGCGTCAGGTGCCATCGCCTGTATAAATATTCTGTGTGCACTTGTTTATAGGAAAACCCCATCTGGATTTGGCTAAAACAGCAGACACCCTGCTGACCTCAGTTTTTGCTATTGGAAAATCTAACACAAGTGTTCACTCATCTAGAATAACAGCAGCGGTTAAGTGCCATCTGACAGACAGAAGGGTATTGGCTTTTCTCAATAGACAGCAGGCTTGGTGCTGTGAAGGGCTTCACAGCAACAGCTCCCCAAGATTTACAGCATCCTGTGGACCAGAAGCAAAAGGCTCCACCTATCTGCTCTCCCAGCTCTGGTAGACAGGAGATATCAGGATGTCTGGGCACACGCAGAAAAACACAGAGACTCCCAAAACCTGCTGAAACACATTGGTGGCCATGCCACTTTCTGAGGAGACAGGTGATCAGGTCCCCTGCTCCATGCATCTGACTACTGTGTATGAAAAGTTAGGAACCTTCTGCCCATTTGCGGTGACCATCAGTCACGGTTCAGTTGCATGTGAACCATGGAAGAAGTATTTGGGTCTGAGCAAAGTATAAGGGTCTGCCACTGCCTGATCCGACACTACTGATCATCAGCCATCAGGGAGCTTGCAGTTCCCATGGGCAGAAGAATCCTCATTTAAACCAGTCCTGGATATACAGGTCATATCAGACCAGCCTTAGTCCAGTTAGCACTATTCACGTGGGAAGGATTGAGGGATGAAAAAGCAGGAGGAGGTCCTACTGAAACTCAAGAAAGGAACCTTCTCACTTCTCTTTATCTGTCTGGGATAGTATCCATCTAGGTCCTCACTGTGACTGGGCACCAGAGATCCCATTTCACTCACAAAAGTCCATGAACAGGCAATGCAAATTGCAAAGTCAAACACTGAAAGTGGTCTGAATTAGGGCAGTCCTGGGAAAAGGTGGTCTATGCTCATGGGACAACAGATAACAACTGTGTGATCCCACTTATGAACTTATGGGCACTTATTTCCTCAGATGCACTTACTTATAAAAAATTATTTTTTTTTTATAAATATAATTAGAAAAAGCAGAAATTTCAGTCAATAGAGCCACAGTGAATAGGCCAGCGGTATGTCTACAGCAAGTCGACACCTCCTGAGGTGGGAGCAGGGTTGAGGGGACACTTTGTGAGGAGTTTCCACAGCTCATTGCTGGCAGGCCAGAAATGGTGGGACTCAAGGAACTCTGCACAGACCTACGTGGTCTGGAAGGGAGAGATATGTGCTCACAGCTCTGGTCTCTCCCAGCTCCTCTTCTTGCACAGGGCACTTGTCTCAGGGAAGCACTCTCTTCCTCTATGGATTAATTGCTGTCCTTTCCACATTACTCAACACAGGCAAATACAGCTTCCCATTCCTCCTATTAACCTATTTGCACCTAATCCAATCTCACAGAATCACAGAATGGTTAAGGTTGGAAGGGACCTCTAGAGATCATCTAGTCCAACCCTCCCGCTCAAGCAGGGACACCTAGAACACGTGGCACAGGGTGGCATCCAGGTGGGTTGGGAAGATCTCCAGAGAAGGAGACTCCACAGCCTCTCTGGGCAGCCTGTTCCAGAGCTCTGTCACCCTCACAGTAAAGAAGTTCTTCCTGAATCTGAGTTCAACTTTCTTAAAATAAATGACTGGAATTATGTTGGCCTTCTAGAGTCTGCCACAATAGCACCAAAAACATAACCCTTTATGGAGCAAAGAACTGCATTGTTTTTTCACATATAAATCGTCATCATTTTGCATGGCCAACCTATATGCTAATAACAGAGTGGTATCTTTTTTACTATTCTTTTTGAAAAGTAAGCATAGTATAGAGAAAATGTGGGAGCATTCTGGTAACTCCCTGTCCTGCATTACTACACTTGAAAGAAGAGACTATGAATGGGGCTGGTCTTTGCATCACAACATGGACCAGAACAGAAGGAATAAGAAAAACGCCTAAACTGCTTCTGTCACTTGACTTCTGTGCCTATCAGTGCTGAATCTACTGTGTCTTTAGTTTGGCTCCATGAGGTTTGAACACTGTTGTGAGACTGAAAAGGAGTAGAGGACTGGTGCTAAGTCATTAGATAATGCATAAGAATGTCCTTCCAGCCAGTAAGCACACACGCCTGGGAGGATTATGCATAGTAGAGGCTATACCCTTGGATGTTTCTACTCCCTATTGTGGAGTCACAGATATATTGGTGGAAGGGACCTCTGGAGACCTCTGTGTCAAACTTCTGGTCAAAGGAGTATAATTCCAACATGATATCCGGTCATAACTGGCCATGTCTTGAACAACTCAAGTGACAGATACCTTGAAGGAAGCCAATTCCGATTAAGGCTTTCCCTTTCAATTCCCTTGGAAGGTCTTTGATTCCTGAGTGCAGGCAGCAGGAGAAATGAAAAAGCCATTTGTGGTCCTATGCCTGCCTTTGCCGGTTCAGTTTCCTCCAGAGTTTGTGGGCTGCAAAACACTAGAGTCTTCATTTCTCTACATATCCTTGCCTAGCTCTCCTGACTGGGACATATGGCCAGATGTGGTGCTCAGTGCCCCATGGCTGGTGGTCTGAAAGACCCTCGCCAGCTGAGTCTTTTTCCTGCAGGAGCCATGAAGCTATTAGACAGCTGTCATTTTCAATTGCAAAATAAAACTACTGACTTAGTAAAGAAAAGATATTCTTGCATTGGAAAATGATTCTAAAGGAAAACTTCTGCCTCTCCACAGAGCTCCATGTACCCTGGATGCCACAGTCTGACCTCAGACAGTGATCTGGGGACTCTCCACTGGGACAGTCCACCAGAGCTTTCTTCCCCCAGGACAGTCCTGCAGGAGGCAGCATCTGGCTGAGGAAAGGAATCCATTGCCTGAGGGCTAGGTATGCTGTTGATGGCTGCTAGAAATCTTGAGGTTTTCCTGAGGTTAAGTGCATGGGCAGCCCCTGAAAAATAGCTATGATTTTGCCACCTCCTGGGTAAGCCCATGACCAACCCAAGGAAGGATCCATGCTCAGCATCCCACCCTCACATATATCTTACAGAATGGAATCTCATTGCTTACAGACATTTTCTCCAGTTGTTCTAAAACAATTTGAATTCTAAACCTGTGAAAAACTTGTTCCCAGCCTGTCATCAGTTAATGATGCAATAACTACCTTCTGATCCACCACCCTGCTAAATCATTTGGACTTGATGATCTTGAAGGTCTTTTCCAGGAATAATCATTCTATGATTCTGTGAAATCAAGGAAATCTTCAAAAGCCTAGGACCTAGGACATGCTATAGCTCTTCCATTCAATGCAGATTTCCAAACAGATACCAAACTACAAGAATGCTGAGTACACTTTTTACTTCATTACTTCATTACCTCTTCTAAGTGGACCCTTAGCAGGACCCATCTTTCCTCTACTAGTTCACAGCGTCATCTGACTGTGTGAAAAATTCCTGTATCATTTTTATTTGACACCTATTGATTCTCCCTGCCTGTAATACAGGCTACATCAGTACAATGGAAAGTAGGTGTCTCAATATGACTTTTCTTGACAAGTCCATGTCAGCTTGCTGTGATGCTTCATCATGTCTTAGTCTAGTTGCATGCAAGTAGCGTGTTTGATTACTTGTTCCAGTGTTTCCCAGTATAATTGGCATTATGTGGCTCCTTTACATCCATGTCCTCCTTTCTCCCTTCCTGAGTATGGACACTACCTTGTTTCCAGTCTCTGCACTGAGAACTACCAGTGATTGTGCGATGGCTCCCTAAATTGTCCAGAATGTATTTCAGCAAGACCAGCTGAGATGATAATAAGCAGATTCCAGTTATTTAAGCATTTTTAAACTGATTCTTTTTTTGTTTTATCCACATTTCTCCCCCCTTTGTAGCTAATTAATTGCATTAATCACTTCATTGAATTTAATCACTCTAGTAACAACTGGAGCAAAGAAAGCACTGAACTCTTCATCCCTACCATTTCATCTGTTGTTAACTTTTCCTCTGGACTGAACAGTGGACTCATTTTCTTTGACCTTCCTCAGATTATCAGCCTACCACATTTCTTAGCTAGGAGGTAGCTGTACCTGGGCAAGTTTACATCCTACCTCCAGAAAGCAGATAGATTCCTATGGGGAAACCCACAGCAGCATGCACTATGTATACATGACGAGGGAATGACCAGAGAGCTGGACAAGCTCCTCTCCGCCCCCTGATCCATTCTTACACAGTACATATGTCCCATACCTACACAGTACATATCTGCCCTAAGGCCCAGATGCACCTATGGCTCTGTTCACCCTCACTGCAGAGTGCAGAAGGTTGTAAAAGACTCCCACAGTCTGAGCTTCCAGCTTTGTTTTTCCCTTCCTTACCTCCTTACCACTATTCCTTTTCCCTGTCTTCCAGTCTGTAATTATATAACAACCTGGGTAGTATAAATACAATCCAACTCCCATGTCCTGTCAGACAACATTTAGCAGAGCAAACCTGCCTATAGAGTGCTGGAGCAGTGGCTGCACACTCACATTGTGTGTTGCACTATCTTTACGAGTAGGATAGTTTAGTCTAGTGCCCTTTCTGTTGAAAAATCCCATTGCACATAGGGTCAGGATGCAGGGATGACAGCAGCCTTACCTTGTACTGGGGCTGTGAACTGAAGAGCTACCAGCTGAACTTTTGTTCAGGAAGGATGTGTGCTCAGCCCACTCCATGCTATAGTGGAACAGTAAATCCTTAGGCACAACTTTTGTCACTCACAAGAATCTGCTTCCTGGGCTCTTACAGCTGTTCACACAAGTATATGGCCATGCAACTCCAGCAGAGCAAGAGGTAGCTGGTGCAGAATGGACAGAGAGGGCATGAGTGACTACACTGAGTCTCCCATTGCCAGTGTTCAGGAGTCAGAGTGTCAGAGTGTCACATGTGGTGCAGGAATTCGCCTTTCCCAGGGAGCTGCCAAGGTGCTGTGAATGCTACTTTTTTTCTTTTTTTTTTTTTTTTTTTTTGACTCCAAGATTTGAGATAGAGTGGGTATTAAAAAAGTGAGATCCCTCTCCTCTCTTTGGCTTTACTGGTCAATGTGCCATTTAAAGGTCACTTCCCTCAGCAGTTATCAGCTGGCCTTTTGCATTCCAACTTTTGCTGCCAGAGCACTTGCTGCCTGCTTGTGTTTAGGGAACCTCAGCCTGGCAGGGCTCCTGACTGTTTCACAAGTCATATAATGTCTCACAAACAATAGCCTTTGGCTTGAATATCCCCAGTGAATGAGATTTCTATCACTAATGCCACTGCACAAAGACCTTCCTGGTGGTGACAGTGGCACAGATACTGGCTGCCCTGCTTCTAAAGGACCAGTGTCTTTTAGGGAAGAGAGCATGGGCAAGTGGGTCTTCTTTTTCTCAGAGAAAGGAAAAGCAATCCTGATGAGATAGTACAGTGAAACTAGTGAAAGCCTTCTGTTTGTGCATGGACGGCTGTTCCCCCTTCTTTGTGCATGCACAGATTGTAGGCCTTACTGACTTCCAGCTGCTGCCTGGGCTGCTATGGAAGACGGTTTTGGGGCAGCAGTGGGGAAAGAGAGCCTGGACTTCCAGAGCAACCTGCTTCCGTGCAGCATGGGAATCTCAGAAATGCCAGGGGTTTGGCTGCTGGCCCAGTACTTGTATGTGGCCTTTTGACCTTTTTCTTCCTGCTACATCCTGGATTGTTAAGGAAATGCACAGCCTGAAAGTCCCAGATACTGCTAGCTAGTGGTTGCATTTACTGTGAATTTCCAGCTGTTAGGGCCACTCAAGCATTCTGTGACACAGAGGAGAGACCATACGAGTTGATGAGGACAGTAAACTGCTCTTTAAGCCTGCTAATACACCTCCCTAATGCTAGGGACAATTCTGCATTTGCCCATGCACTAGTAAGAGCAAAGATCTGGCTTCATCCTATGCACAGGCTATAACCAAATGACACATCAGAAAGTATCTCAGAGATACGGAGAACTGACCAGTCCTGCAGTGCGGCTTCAGCGCAGAGCCAGAGTATCAGATATGGTCACAGCATGGGAGCTAGACCACATGTCATCCCCCGCACTGACTACGATCCATCCACTATCATCTTCAGTGCAAGTGCATGTAGAAAAGAGTAAGGCGGACTAATGGCATCCATAAGAACTACTCCTTTTCATGATGTCTTGCCCTGGCTCCTCTGTGTCTTGCTCTAGTACTCTTGATGATGCCATCAGAGAGACTCTGTGCAGACCAGGTAGCAACACCCTCCTTCTGCTCCATCACAGGCTCCATTACTCAGCACTAGTTTGTGCAGAGGGCCCTGGGTGTCTAGGATAATTAGTGGAGGTTGCCGTCCTGTCACATCTGATCTTTTCCTAATACAAACAAATGCCACTTAAATTTTTTCACTAAAGAGGAAAAGGCTCCACATTTTAGCATTTATTCTACTCTTTTGTCAAAATACTCTAGTGAAGGTTAGTAACTTTCTTCAGAAGACTTTCCTACTCTCAGAGATACCTCTCAATATCCAAGGCTCTTGAAATGAAGAAGCCTTACAATCAGGACATTAGGTCAGTGAATGTCACATTCATAAGACTAAAATATTATGCGTTTTTCTATTCTTTCCAAGCTGCATTAAACACCATAACAGATCTGATGATAAACCTGAGATAGCGGTGCTTCTGCTTTGGGAGGCAAGTAAACTGATCCCAAGAGAGTCAGTGGAAAGACCCACTGATTACCTCTCCTTAAAAAGTGGGTTGATGTCTTTTATATCAGCCTGGCCACTGTCTCTCCCTGGGACTGGTATCAGAGCAATCACTCGTCAGAACTGAGGAAAGGGCTTAAAGACTCAACATCTGATCTGGCTGGAAACCACCCCTGCTGGTTCATCACTTCGCCCCACATGTTGATCTCTGTGCTTGAAGGAGGAAATCTGCTATGGACAAGTGGAGATGTAATGAACCTGGAAGCTGGGAACCCTTAAGTCCACTACTGGTCTGCTGCAGTCCTCTGCATATTTTATTTAACCTTTCTGTGTGTCCTGTTCAGGTTGCCAGCCTTTGGGAAGAAGATGTCTCCCATTTTCTGTTATGTAATGCCTATTAAAAAGAAATTTGGGTCATAATGGAAGCTTCAAAGTGACTGAAATATCAAGCAACTCCTCCTTCAAATTCCTGAGCACCTCAGTCTCTCTTCTCCATTTTGTACCTGGTCTCCAGCTTACCCTGTCATCCAGCTTGCTGCCTTTTCTCTGGACCAACTCCTTGCCTTGAGCTCCAAGGCCATCTCCTTACTTATCTTCCAGGTCCTCCAGCTCTTAGGTCCCAAATGTCCTCATGCCACCAGCTCCTCTTTCTACCCACTTCCCAGACCCACTCATGCCTCATCCCAGTACCTATCCTACCCATTTCTCTCCTGGATCTCAGTTCTCCTTCTCTGCTGCTTCCACATGCATCCCTGAGTTCCCTTGGGCTCCACTCCCAGGATCCTTGTCATGGATTATTCTTGGCTGCCAGAATCCCTGCTGCTCATAGGACTTGTCCTCAGCAGAAATCATGGAGAACCGTTCTTTGATCTTGAATGGAAAATGACTGGTGCAGATAGAGGTCTAGGGAGACTTTGGATGCTAAACTCTAACCAGTTCCAAAGAGGCCTAAGAACCTGTGGAAATGGTCAAAATCAACTCTTTTTCTCTAACCTCATTCTCTAATGCAATTGAAATGATTTCAGTGCAATGTTTCAAACAAATCCAATACAAGGCAGACATGTGGAGTGGACAATCCTGGTCCTGAGCATTCAGTAAAATTATAAACCGATGAAGATAGGCCCTTGAAATGGGAAATGTTGAGTGATGTGAACTACAAAGATTGTTACTCCCTTTAATTGCCTTTACAAGACATTTAAATTTAAAATTTAGGTGTTAATTAGGTCCTGAGAGAAGATCTGGTTTATATTAGAGATAATATTTTGGAAAGGGTGACACTGATGCCAAAATCCAGGACATTTTCTCTGACCAGAGGAGTTAAAGTATTCAAAATACTAGTCCGTAGATTGCTACTGAGAGCGTATTTGGTACAGTACTGCACCAGGAATTGCATTTGCCAGCCCTTGCATCCATCCTGTAATGCTTCTTTACAGAAAGACCCTTTGATCTTCCAGTTGGCATTTGTGCTGGAAATCAGATTAACAGACATATGTGCTTTTGTCTCAGACCATCATGATACTCTGATTCTTCTTGGCACCTGATGAATCTCCTAAGCACTCCGCTGATTTCCACAGAGATGTTCCCACAGAACATCTCTTACTGTGTTCCTTATCTTCTATTGTACCTGCCACAAATGACATGTGGACACACCACTAGCAAGAAGAATTAAGAAAGGTGATCTGTGAGTTTAAATATTTAAATAGCCTACACGAGCTGGTGGGCTGGATTATAATATTTAAAAGTCACACTGCAAGGGTATTTTGCATGCATCGCATCCAGGATCAGAAATGCATTTTTTGCCCTTCTAGTCTGTGAGACAAAGTCCAAGACAGGATCTGAGGGGATGGATCTACCTGAATCAAAGCTTGAATTTGTTGTACATATACACCATGCAAATGCTTTGTGGGTCAAGAATTACTCAGTGACAGAGATTAATTTCAGATCACAGATTCAAGACAATCACCACCTGCTTACAGTCAAATTGTAGGAAGATGCAGGCAAAACTGTCACATCTGTTCAATAATTAATTATTGACCTTTTCTACTCCTGAACCCCTGGAGCAATCCCTCTGCCTGCACCACATAAACACCATGGTCGTCTGTGTAGACTGAGAACACCACACCTTTCATTGCTGTTTAGTTCAGCTAGACATGCAGTGTTTTAAATCACAGCTAAATGGTTTTCATTTCTGCAGCAATATAAACTTGTTTGAATACAATTCTGCTTTTCATGCTGTGCTCTGGATGCCACAGTGCCCTCCAGCCTTCAGCACCAGGGAGGTGTAGAGCATCTGGCCAAAGGACTGCTCCCTCCAGCACCTCTCAGTTATTCAAGTCCATCACTTTCACAGACTGCTACACAGACTGCACTTCAAAACCACCTGCTTCACTGCTAGGACAAAGTTGCTGTAGGAAAGACTTTTTTTTTTTTTTTTTTTTTTTTTTTTTTTTTAACAAAGGATATTGCAGAATCAAGGGAACGGACAACATACTTTGTACTTACTGAATATGAACTTGTCCTTTCCCTTCTTCTTTTTTCCTGTTTCCTTCTTACCTTTGTTTTCTATAGGGTACTTTCACACAGGTGGTATATTATATTTTTACTGTCTGAATTTCATTTTTATGACCCTACCCTGGTTCTGTCACCTTTCTGTAGTACCCAACTGTTGTTAGTACCGGACTGCTGCAGCTGGTACTCACTGCATACTTGTCTGGACACAGCATTGGAGCACTCTGGCATTTCCCTGTAGGTTGGGGACAAAGTGCGGTCTGGCAGAGCCAGAGGATGGTCTCCTTTCTGACAACCATCAGAGCTGACCATGGGTCAGTGGAAGCACCAGCAGCCAGCCCACCACCAGTCTCCTACCCGGCGGATTGGAAAGGATCAAAATGTCTTCTTAAGCCTGGGGAGCAGCACAGCAGCTTTGCAAGGCAGCAAGAAAGAGCTGTGAAGGGGTCAGAGGGCAAATAAAGATCACCCCCAAATCTGGTTTCACTGAGATAGAGGATTCCCTTTATCTGTTAATCCCTTCTCCAGTACCATGGTATCGTGTGGTCAGTGCACACTCTACATGATTAAAGTACTGTAGGAGCAAAACGCTAATAAATAATTTTTATATTCTTCATTTCTTCAGTTGTGACATATATAAAAGAGATAAAATGAGCCCTCTAAGAATCCAGCCTTAGCTCTTATCTTCTGTTTGAACCGTTAAGTGCCAGCTTGGTTATTACTCATGCTCTTGACATTGAAGTTTTTCCTTGAGCAGTAACTCTTGTGCTGAGGTTTCTGTGAGTAATCTCAGGGATTTAGGCAGCTGCGTGTTCAGGCAGATACTCACCAACACAGCTGAGCCCTGAGGCCTGCTCCTTTTTCTCTCTGCTAAGCCCTAGGAGAGCTGGCTGTGACCCATCTCCTCCACCTGCACGCAGTGATTGGGAGTATCCATGAAGAGGGTCCTGAGATGATGGAGAAGCCTGTCTTCCTGGATGACAGTCAGGACAGTGGCACACATGCACAACAGCCAAGGTCTGCCAATCCAGGGGACATCCCCATTCACACACAGTGCTGGTACCTGTGCCCTTGACTCCATTGACCAGCAAAATTCACTAGCCCTGTTCAAAAGTACATGGGACCATTAAGGCGCATCAGAGAAAAATCCTTTCCAGCTCAGTGGAGCTCTAAGGCTCACTGCTGCTCTAGTAGCAGGTTGTCCTGGAGAGCTGGTATCAGAAATGTTCAATTTCTCCTGTTTTTTCCCTTGTAAGAGTCTATCTGTGAGCCATTTGCTGGCTCGTGGGTTTAGAACAACCCTTATATCATTGGCCTACAATGGAGAGCAGTAAGCACCAGGCTAGGAAGTGGAATGAATTTCAGCTCCTACATTTGCTGAATCAATAGCTGTTTTCTGGATGAGGACTTCCTGATATTTGCTACATGCTCCAGTTTTCTGTGTTCTTCACTTCACTGAATGGGCTACGAGTTGTGTTTCAGCACCAAAGGGCCCAGATGCAGATGAATGTGGGACAGAAACTGCCATTTTGGTCTGACTGTTTTGTCTTTGGAAAAGTGTGGTACAGTCTGCTGAGCCACCAAGATCGAGTGACTGGAACTGCGCTGCAGCAATGCCTACCATGCCCACCCTGTGGGAACATATTATGTCTCCAGTGTTATTTATTCTAGGGGGAATCATTTTCACTACGGATATTCCAAAGTAAACACGTAGCACAGTTCTTTCTTTCAGGCTTTAAAAAATATTTGATATCTAACCATTAAAAAAAAGAATTTAAAAGGCACTTGTTTACTGCTAAAATCTTTTCTCGGGATACATCTGTGTGGAGATGACTTGTGTTAAAGTGAAGACATCAGCCAAAACTACTTGCAAATTAATCTAAAGGAGTTAAGACACTAGACCATAACCTGGATTAAGGCCAGAGCCTGAATCAGAACCAGAGTCACCTGTATGACACTTCTGCTGGGCACTTAATAACAGCTCTGCTGAGCCTGTGAGACGGTTGACTCATCCCAGAGCCACGGATGTCAACATGCCAAGGAAGTTTCTGGGAGGATGGATCCAGTGAAGCAGCAAAGAGAAGCAGTTTCACCTCTAGACTGTGGCCTACTCTCTCTGAAGTCTGTCTTTCCAGGGGTGGATTCTCCTCAGATAAACCTCATGGTGTTGCTAAACATCATATTCCATCATGGTGCTGGGGTGAAGAGCGACTTTAACACATCCCAAGAAAGATGGAGGAAAAGAGGTTTACAGGAAGGCTAAAGAGCCTTTGGAGAAGATTCATACACTACGTTGTGATTTAGAAGCTCTGTTGGATTCCTTGCTGAGCTTCCATGCACAGCAGCATCTCTCTGCCTCTTGCTAAACTCCAGCCATGCAATGTGTGTCCCTTCTGCATGGTAGCAGGATGTCTTATCTCCACAGAGTGCAGAATCTTCAAAAGTGAGTCACTGTGCTATCCCTCACCATCCTTCTGGGCCAGGCAATGATATCCTGCACACAACTAAAAGAGCAAATCCTGATAGGTCATAGCCCCCTTCCACGTTCCAAACTCTGGACAAGAGCAGAGAGGGTCCAGTCAAAACACTCAAGCAGAGAAGGAGAATGCTCAGGACCTGCAGTGATGAGAACCAGAGCAGAACAGAGACCTGATCACCACTCCAAAAGCCTCACTTGCTTTTATAGTAAAACATAATTCTGGAGTGTGTGTGAATTAAATACAGAGTATTAGAAATCTGTATTCAGCTGCTTCGTCCCAGTGAAGCCAGGTGCCTCTTTCTGAAAACAGTTCTTAATCAGAGGATTATTTTTCCAGCCAGAAAAGTGGAGCATGAAAAATCTGTATGCTAAAAAGTCATTATAAAATTGATCTTTTATCCAGAATAGACAAAGCCCATCTTACTCTGTTGTCTTTCTCTTCTTATCACTCCTGGCAGGAGGCGGTGGGTCCTGCTGACCTCATGTTTCATGGACAGAACAAATGGCTTCTCCAGCAGCTTTCTGCTGGCAGGTTTCCCTTCTGGAGCTCCCCGGGCCCCTTCTCTGCTATGAGATTGGTCCTTGCAGACCCTGTAAGTACTGTCCACAGTAAAATGAACTGCCTTCCCTCTAGACTTTTCACCCTGCCATTGTAAATCCCACTGGCCTTGTGCCAAAGACTACGCTAGACACAACCATAATACAGTCATTTTTCTTTTACATGTTGGAGAAGGAAACAGCAGAAATGCTATTCTTTCAAATAATTTAACAAAATACAGATCCCAGCTCAAGGTAACTCTTTAACCTCTTCAGTGAAAGTCTGCACTCCTGCCAGGGCTGTGCTGTCCTGCACTCTGTCTGACCACAGCCACATGTAGAGACTTTTCAGAGAGAGGAGCTCTGCGCCACTATGAGAAATCAGATCCACTTATTAGTGTGCTTGTAGTGAGCAGCTTGGATAGACAGAGTGATAGCAGCTGTCCCTTGAGAGCCTGTCATGCAGCAATAGATGAGATGAATGGATTGCTTCTCAGAAGAGCTATCCTCTGAGACTCAGGGAAATCGATTATAGGAAATACTGTTTTAGAAAATCCTTGTGTCTCTTAATCCTCTTGGGTTGCAGCAGAGCTCTGCAGTGCCCAGGCAGAACCTGTTCCCTGTGCATACTCTCATTCACTCCAAAAGTGTGCATGCAGCACACACACTTGCACACCCCTACATATACAATGGCAGATCAGTTGCAGTGAACTGATGCCTGAAAAAAACAAAGTGGTGAGACTGGACTCTGTCCTCAGCCCACAGGCCAATCCAAGCAATATCTTCAAATCACTGCAGGAGCGTTTCATGCATTGACTGGAGGATGAGGGGGCGCATGGGCTCCCAAAGAGGCAATGGACAGTCCCAAGTAGACTCAAGTGTTAGTGTCTCCTAGGAAAGTTATGATTCAGTTTTCTCCAAAATAGTGTCACAGTTAAAGCATTTCCTCTCCAACTCTGAAGCTGCAAATATAGAGCTACTGCTCTGAAACTTTCTGTGTCTTAGAAGAGGTACCAGTTAAAGTAATACTGACTTTATCTTTGCATGCATAAAGGCAGAATAACTACATCTCATGACACTGCAGGTCTTGCTAAAAGGTCTGTCAGACCTCAGTGCACTTGCAGGCATCTCCATCAGGATGTCTTGGTGAGGGTCTCCAACTTATGGCCAACTGGGCCGCCCGAGCCCACATCGGCTCCCCCAGGACAAACTCAGTACAGCAATAAAGCACAGCTGAGCTTAGAGGTACCCCCACAGAAATGACAATCTGATCACACAGGCCATGGAAAATATGTAGCAGTTCCAGAAAAGGAGGCAGGAAACTTGCTTCCAATTCTTAGAAAAGAAAATTTCTCAGAGTTTGGACATTAGGCCTAAAGCTGCCACATGCTGGTCAAGCTCTGAATTTCCAGGTTATTCCTCTCTGAGAAATAACAACAAGTATTGTTGTATTCCTCAGAGTCACTGGTGATCTCAATATACAACAGTGCAAGGACTTCCTGTGATGGAGGGTGTCTAGTTCAACCACTTGCTCTCTATCAGAAGAAATAAGAGCTGAGGTCAGGCCTTGTCCCCCAGGAGGGGATGGACAGAGCAGCCCAGGTGGGCTTTCTGTCTGCCTGGCCCTGCAGAAGTCAAGTGCCCCATCTCACAGACCCTGGAGGATCTCAGACAATGAATAAAACCCACAGGCACTTCTCCAGGTGCTTGCACCACTGCTGAGTGCCACATGTTGCTCTGCTACAGCCCAAGAAGGGAGTGGTAAATCTAGCTGAGCTGCCCCCCTTATGTGGATTACATAAAGCAGGCAATGTTGGCATGATTAGCAGGTGGCTTTGCCCATGACATGGTGCTGGTTGCTCCTATCCAGAGCAGAGCTGTTCAACCCATGTGCTGGTATCTGCTGACACAGACATGTTGGCAGGAGGCAAGAGCCTTATGCACGGAGTGTGGTGCAAAGCTTTACACAGCCCAGGGATGCTGCTTGGGTCCTGCAGACAGAAAGGGCTTTTCCAAGGCAAAAACAGTCAGGAAAGACCCAAGTAATCCTCCGAAAAAAACACCAGCACATTCCTCCAGGCAAACAGTTACGTGACAAGCGGCAGAAACGGCTCCTCAAGGCCGCCGGAGAAAGAGTCGACAAGCACCATGTGTGGAAATCTCAACTCCGCTTTTGCAGCGCAGGCTATAACCATGTAGGAGGTGCAAGCCAGCCCTGCCAAGAACTCGGGGCTCTGCTCTGGGAAGAAGAGTGCATGGTGCATACATGCAGCGTGCCCTCTGCCAGACCTGCACCCAGAGCTCAGAGGAGATATCCCACCCCAGGTCCTACTCCTGTAGCCAAGTGTGGCAGGCTGGGTGCTTCAGGGACCTCAGCCTGGGCATGACCCGCATGTGGCTTAGACAGCACGGAGTGGAGTTAGAGAAATTCTGGAGAAGGGCATCAGAAAGGAGTAGGGGATGAAGCAGCTGCACTATAAGGAGATATTTGCAAAGAGAGACTTTCCAGCCTGGCGCTCTGGAGAGAAGGCTGAGGTGGGAGAGGTCATGATTTACAGACTCATGGAGGTGGATGAAGCCTGTCACCAAACCCTACAGTACTGGAAGCTGGGCACAAGATGAAACTAGTGGGAGATCACACAAAACAGATGAAAGAAAGGGCTCCTTTATAGTAATAGTAGAGTAGTAGTAATGCATAGTGATAGTAGCAGTAAATAGATAGTAATAGTAATAGTTTAGTAATAGATAATAGCTTAGTAATAGATAATAGAAATAAATAAATAAATAATAGTAAATAATAATAGAAATAGTAGTAGTAATAGACTGTAATGACTAAGTACCCTGCTGCCATGAAAGGTTGCAAAGGCAGATAGTACCAGTGATTCAAAAAGCAATTATACAAATCCATGGTCTATAAAGTGGTTCTCAAGGAAATAAGCAGGGTTGCATCCTCTAACATCCTGAGCACAGCATTGTATGCCAGGGCTGTTTGAGGAGAGTCAGCTACAGAAAGGGCCAGGGCTTGCATGCTCTCTTTAAATAGCATCTCCTGCTGCCATTGTCATATACAAAGCACCGGGCTAGAGGGACCACTGACCCAAACCTGTACAGTTGTGTTAAGAATATTTCTGGGCACATATGGTTTTGCTGTTGCTGTACATCTTACGTGCAGTACTAAGATAAGTGCTGTGATGGGAAGCAGTACTAAAGGCAGGCAAGCAGACAGACAATAAAGAGGTCTTTTTTTCCCATGAATACTCTCAGCCCTCGTGGCAGGTTTATAACGGTTGACTCTTGTGTCGCTGAAAATGCAGAGAGCCAGAAAGACGTTACATTTCTGGAAACTGGCAGGGAATAGAGCATTCACCTGGGATGGGGCCCAACATTTTACCTTTCCAGATCCCTGAACTTTCTGAGTGAATGACTTAGTTTAGATTAAGGGAATCAACAAACCCAAGTACAAGGCATTCTTGGTGGGTAAGACAGCATCAGCTCTGCCTGCGCTGCCAGCAGGCTCCTGGGAATTTAAAGGAGAAGCGTACAGAAAGAAAATCCTCAAGAAATACAGAGGACCTAGTTATTGAGCAACATGCTGGGGGCCAGGGGTGTGCATGGTCAGAAAGGAGCTTTTTTGGTTTCAAAGATATGCTGATGTTTTGATAGCTGAGTTACTTTTTTTTTCCCCCAATAACTACCAAGGAAAAAAAACAAAACAAAACAAAACAAAAAAACTCTCTTCAGAGATTATCTCTGCAGTGATATGTGGAAAGCAAAGCAGAGCTGTAAAATATCTGCAGCTAGGGATCACAATCTGGAAGAAGAAAACAGGAAACATGAAACCAGTGGAAACCCAAAGATAAATGATCGTGCAGCTAAGGAGAGTTTGAGATAGGGAGATATTTCCTGCTAACGAGCGGAGGTTTAGTGGAAGTGACAACTCATCTTGCACATCAGGAGAAGACTTTCCATCTAGGAATGAAGGAAAAAAAGTACTGCCTAACTTGGGGAAAAGGAGAAAGAGGGCAGGGAGAGTATTTCAGCTCTGCAGATGACACCAGACTCCTAGCAAAGAGCTGCAAAATCAACAGCGAGGTCAGTGCTGCTCCTACAGGTGCATGAGCCTGAACCTAGGGAATAGAAGCAAAGTGAGCAGGTGGGAGAACCAGTCTTGATAAATGCCCAGTGCCCAGCTAGAGAAGCAGGGCAGGGAGGGAAACAGTTGTAATGTTTCAGTTTTAGCATACAAGAGGGAATAATCTTGGGAAGAGAAATGCCCCGTGTGTCAATAGAGATCACAGTGTGATGAGGGGCATAAGCCTGAAGAAACC
Organism: Nothocercus julius; assembly: GCA_013398735.1. NCBI lineage: Eukaryota > Metazoa > Chordata > Aves > Tinamiformes > Tinamidae > Nothocercus > Nothocercus julius. Next base: position 1,445,976 of record VZSV01000170.1, on the reverse strand, counting down.
CTTTCTCTGTGGGATATGGAGATCTGGCCCATAGTAGATAGCTGGGATATAGTGTTCAGGTCTTTGAGGGAAAGTTTTTTTTTTTTTTTTTTTTTCTTTCTGGATTGAGTGGAAACAGTGGGAAAATGCTCCTGCCCATCCTGTTCCCTGAGCTGAGAGTTTTGTGGTGGGGTCCACAACAGGATAGTGTTGGGGTTGCTTGTTGAGGGAAGTGAAAGAGGAAACATAACAGGTGCCACACAGCCATCAGGCATTGCTCTGGACCTCACAAAATCCCATGAATGAAGAGCAGATGAATGTGTTTGAAGGGTGCTTCCTTTTGAAGCACCAAAGGGAATAAGAGCACCCATATGGGGATTAAGGCAATCTCTCCTTCCAATTTGGGAGGCAGTCTTTCTCCATCATGTGTGGCTGCACCCCACACATCCTTTGGGACTACCTTCTCCAATGGCTTTCAGAACTTTTCCATTACTAAGACATTCTGTATTGCCAAACACACCCTGACATCCCATTCTCCCATGTCACTGCAACCTAACTAATGTCATTCAGTCTCTTCGCTATGGAACATGCCCTGCCTTACCATGGTCTCCAAAGGCTGGCATCATTCTGCGCCTACTGATTTTACAGCTAGGTGTGCATGGGAGAAATCTCTGCCCTACTGAGGTCCAAGGCAAAACTCCCATTGGCTTCAATGAAATGAGGATTTCACTTGCTGCTTTTAAGGCTGCACTTTGTCAGAGATCCATTTGGGAGCTTTATCAAAACAACATCCAAGCAAGCTGCCATGACCCAGGGGATTGGAATGTGTCCCTGGGAATGACTCCGCCGGCATCGCCATGGCATTGGGCACAGCAGAGCCTTCCCGCTGTTGGGAACACAGCCTAGCCTGCCACTCTCGCCTGCCTCTGATTGAACATGATCGCGGTCCTCAAACAAGCCGTCCACACCAATTGCAGTCATGCACAAGTTTGCAGTCATCCCCTGTTTTGCCATCTGCTTCTTACTGAAAATGTACTGGTCCCGCACGTGGCTCTCACATAACAGCGTCTAGATCCAGCTATACTGGGCTTGGGAAGACAGCACAGATTTATGGCAAAAACAACATTGCCCACACCTCACAGTTCTAACGGTGGGATTCAATTGACCCCTCAGACATCTCATATATCCTCACCAGCAGTTTGTGACTTCCAGCAATACTGCTCCACATGGTGGCGGATCTTTGACTCACAACACTAAAGTACCCCAGGAAAAGGAGTAGCCTTTATAGGAGGTCTTGTCTTGGGAGATCTGCTCAAAGGTCCATGTCTCAGACCCCTGACAAAACACAGCAGGCTGCATGACTGGTCACCTAAGCTCCCACTGCCACCAAAAAGTATCACTTACTAAAACTCTTCCTTTCTCCATGACTGGGCCTGCCCTTCTTCCCCACCTCCTTGCTTGCTCCCAAAAGAATTGTGTGGGTTCACATTCCCCTGGATTTGCATGCATTAAATCCCTAGTAGAGCCACACACCAGCCACTGGGGAGATGCAGCTGAATAGGGCTCCCCCATCAAGGCTGCTCCGAAGGAATCAGAGCCAAAGACGTTCTTCCTCCAAAAGTGTTTTGCTTTGGTTGCTTTAAGGCTTTTTTTTTTTTTTTTTTTTTTTTCTTTACTTGAGTATGTTATTTTAACCTCATGCCATTATATAATAGGAGAATCATAATGAATAATAGTGCCAGGCTCTTAGAGTATTTGTTCAATGTTTCCCTGAGGTTTGACGCATGTTTGCTTTCCTATCTTCTTTCTCCCTGTCAATCTTTTCCAGGAGCCCAGGGATTATGTGCTCTCCTCTGCCCTGTGCTGGGGGAGCCCTTGGCGTGTCTGTTCCTTAAAGAGGAAATGCCTCCTCCAGCTGCTGCGGAGTGATCCACATTCCCACTGCACTGCCACGGCCAAGGGCAAAAGAGCTAGACACATGGGTGAAGCCAGAAGAGTCAATGAACACATGGTTTGTTCTGCAGCGCAGGCCAAGAAACAACCAACACAAGTCTTGCAACCTGTATCTCTGCCTTGGCCCAGATGGTCCCCGCTCTCATATTTTCTCTTCCCTTGTAATCAGAGTTTGCTCCTGACCAGAGACTGTCAATGAGCACCTCAACTTCACAAGCCAGTAGCTGCTTCAAGTCCTCTCCATGGAAGCACTGAACATCTGGGCTTGCCATTTTGACATGTAATTGTAACCAGTAATGGGAAAGCTGGTAAAAAAACTACCTTGAATGCTGACAAGTCTGAAGTCTAACTTTTCTTCTCATCCATGTATTCAACACCTGAGGCTTCACATGCTGGACTACAGCTAGATGATGTTCATCCAATCGTGCTAGCATGTGGTCAACCTGCTGGTGGCTCCCATCCATCCTCTACCTTTTCTGACATACTGACCCATGTGCAGTTCTTATCTCTTGACTGTCTCTTTGTGGAAGCTGAGACTTAAAAGCAACCTGAAAGTGCACAGGGGTCTCCTGGGATAGTGTACCCAGCTGCAGGAGGTTTTTCGCCTTCTGGATGCTTTCTATCATCCTCACCCAGATGTGCCACCTCTGTGCTGAAAACACAGCAACAACTGATGCAACTAATGTTAAACTTATTTCAGCTTGGGAAATCAAGACATGGAAAATTTAGTATTTCTTAAAAACGTCAAGACCTGAAAATCTGTACAAAGAGTTTATAAAGAACTGGCCCCTGAGCTCCGCCCTATTAATGTTTATTTTTAACAAATGTTGGAATATTGTTGCAAATGACTGGAAAAGGCCAACAGTGTACAAATATTTACAGAGCATAGAATAAACTGTCAGCCTCTTAGCTTGACATCAGTCCCAGACAAAACTGTGGCAAGCTGATATGAGAGATCTGAGAGAGAATTAAAAGCTGTTTCTGCTTTTAGAACTTAAATTCAATATATAATCTTGTGGAGTCGGTCTGTAAAGTTAACAACTGGAAATCAAGCCTTCCCTGAAGAGTGAAACTCAGTGGTATTTTGTTCTTAAAATTAAAAAATCTCATTGTACAAACGTGATATTTACCCTGACAAATGAATTGAAATCTGCCCCACTGGCAGATCCTGAAATGTAACTGTTAACAGCATAACACCATCTGATTCCACTGCAGGAGTTTCTAGTAGGAATACTTTACTGCCAAGTGCTAAACCCTGCACGACACAGTCTCTTTATCAGCGATACGGGAAAAACATATTTGCTGTGTTTTTTCAGAGTTCAGGAAAAGTGTTGTAGTGGAAAAACACAAAGATTTAGTGTATGCAGCATCTGGACTGTGCAGTAAATGAAGCTTTGGTTAACTAAGCATTACTGAGTACATGGTTTAGCACAGCTAAAGCCAGATAAATCACAGACATATAGGAAGGAAGGTGAAGATGTCATGGACAGGACAGGAGACTGTACTCTTGAAATCTGTGACCTTGAAAATGGCCACCGTTGAGAGCAGCAAAACTTGCCAAAAAGACGCTTTTCCTATATGGGGGATTGCTATCCCGCCTGTACAAACAGGATAATACTGACTCCAAATAGAGTGTCAGGTTTACCTATTTATGGCATTGGCAAGACCTCACTGGAAGAATCTCCTGCCTCTTTTTGCCTCATGGGTTTCTTCTTTCAAGATGCAGAAAAACTTTAAAAAAAAATCAGAAAAGATCTAGTATCTAAATGTCATGTTTTAGTGAGAGATTAAAGAATGACAGTTAATTTAATTTATGCAATAAAAGATGATCAAGTGACTGAACAATGTTTGCAAGTATATACATTTCTGCAAAAAGAATCTTTGATTGAGTGGAAAAATAAAGAACATGGCTTGCTGGCTGATGGTGAGAATGAGACAAATGCCAGCTACAAATGAAGTTCCTTGTTCAACAAAATCATCATCTCAGCTTGAGTGCACGGCCTGTGCTCCATTCCCCTGGAGTGTTCAAAGTGTGTGGCTGGAAATACCTTTTAACCAAGCACACTCCTGCTCAACCAGAATTTAAGGGCTTGATGCAGACATTTTCTGGCTTGATCTCCACCCTGTATTTGCAATCAGAGATCTCTGAATCTGTTCTGAAAAACAAAGGTTTGTTGTGCTGCCTTTTGCTCTGCACTGTGCTATGACTCCGGAAAGCTTTGACAGGATTCATTACTTTGATCCTCTAGACCCCAGCAGTGATGGTTGTTGCCATTACAAACCAGAGTTGGAAGAGGATAGAATTTGCAGGCTGTTACAAGTATAGGCTACACTGAGCCCAGGTATGTGACAGCATATTAAATTAAGACCATGAATTCATCTTATGCTGCAATATAAGGCATCAACAGATTTTACTGGCAAGAGAGGCATTCAGCCTGTAAAAGAGAATCACAACTAACAATAAACACTTCCTCCATGCCAACAACTGCTTACAGATTGTACCTAAGCATGTAAAACAAAATAACAGAGAGTGTCAAAAATAATAAGGGACCAGTCTTTCTGCTGCAATTTGACACCTTTCAAGTGTTGTGACAGCACAAGGGGGTAGAAAAGCCGTTGAATCTCCCCAGCTGGGCATTCTTGGAGAATGACGGCAGCTGGCATTGCACAGGTGGGACAGCACAGTCCTCCTGAGTGACTGGGACACTTCTGATCTCTGGCTGGGCAGAAACAAAGGAGTGGAAGTGGTCTTAGGAGCCCCTTTGCATGTCAGTGGTTGTGCTGTGCAAGTGCTTTAGGAATTGAAGATCTTGTCCTGAAACAATAGAATCATCTTCGGTATATTTTCAATATCAAGCATGCAAGATAAATGCTTCCAAACTAGAAGATCTGTGCTTGACATAAATAAGCAGGATCTGCCCATCTTTCTATCCACTTTCCACAGGACAGAACAGTGAGTGATGCACAGGAACTTGTTGGACTCTGCCCTGTGTGAGGGGCAGGTCATGCTGAATCCCCAGTACTGCAGCAGGTCCACGTGTCAGGGCTGTGATAGACAGACCTCATCATGGCTTTTCCAGCTTCTTCTGTACAACAAAAGTAGATGACAGGAATCAAAATGAGCTCAGTCCCTTTGCTTGGTGGCCAGAGCAGATGGTAGGAATCTTCTAGAGGCCGATACATGAAACATTTGGACTCTGAATCCTATTTTCTTCTCACTCTCTTGAGCACCAGGGATTATAGGCTTAGGCAAGTCAGCTGGGGATAACAAAGCTGTGTCCAAGGGCACGAGTAGAAAATGGGGAGGAAAATCTCTCCAAAACCTATTTCTCAACTCCAAAGAAAACATGAAGCAGCAGCATATAGCATCAGTTAATTCTCCTGCCACTGTTTTGGAGACTTCTGTTTACATTAATGTGCTAGCTTGCATATAGATCTTGACTCCAATCATAAGGACAGGAACCAAATACAGTCGTGTCATATTACCATGAGGAAACATTCCACAAGGAGTGGTCCATGGGCTGGCCTGCAATTACATCTCTTCCAGGCAGAAATCATGGTCTCAGGTGTCTGGCGAGGGCACATCCAGAGCTCTCCTCTGCTGTCCAAGGATATTTGGGCAGAGCATCCACTACGACCTCACATTCTGTGGCACTGCCATTCCTCAAGGCCTACACATCCACCTCCAAAGTGTAACGAAGCCCCAACAGAAGGGCCAAGCCAGCATCATGCGCCACCATTCCTGAGAAGCATCATTTCAAGGTCAGGGACTACCATTTCCAAGTGGAAGGAAGCGCCAGTATGGCTTAAGACAACCATCTCTGAAGCCTCTCTTATTATCACAGTGAAACCATCCTTACAGAACTGCTGAAAAGTTATCATAGACTACAAGAACAAGGCGTGTGACAAGTTGTTTCTCCCAGCCGCACTGAAACACCCACTTTGCTTTCTGCCAGACCATAAGTGCACCCCATGTGCATTCAGCACTAAGGCAAGAATCTTATCTTGATTTACATCCCGTTGGTTCTTCATGCTCTCCTCCTTCACTTTGCTGCCAACCCAGACCTTCTGGCTTATCTGTCCTCTCCAAAAGCCACCTTAGTGCTTGCTCCTTCTCTGCTGCCCAAAGCCATCAGACATTTCTGCCTAATTTGCCTTGCAACCCCTTGCCTGCTCCCACATCCCTCTACTAGGATGAAAGGAAAAAGAAGAACTTTCAAAATGGAATCAAATGACACAAAAGATTTTGGAAATTAAGAAAAAAAAAAAAATTATTTATGAGAAACCTTGCCTGAGCATTGCAATAACCTTAGTGCTCGTCTTCGGGCAACCCTGGGCAGTGTGGGATGTACAGAAAGGCAGAGACATCCCTATTGCCATCAGTGTGAGGAGGGAGAGACGACAACGTACTGTGAAGCAGCCCTATCTCTGCACTCCCCTAGGTCAGGTTTTACAAAGAATGAGCTCTTTGAGATGCCGATTTTCACCAGGACCAGCATGCAGGACAACTCCCTTCTGTTCTCCCAAGGCATTGTTAGAAACCCAGGCTCTTAAAGACAAAGCTCATCAACTTTGTTATCAGGCAAGGCTAATTGCTGACACCATTTCCCATTCATGAGTGCTCAGCTTTGCGGAAAACCAGAAAAGCTCTTACCCACAGTGCTAATTCCTTTGATGATAAAGTTCTGGATGTGCCATATCAGCCCTTAACCTGCCTGCGCCAGGAAGCCTTTATTTAGCATCAACATTTATCACTGCTAAATGTATAAATAATACCATTAACCACTCCGAACAGTGATAAAATTAGAAGTGTAAACAGAGAAAGTGAGTGACCTTAGTGAAGAACCATTGTTGATTTTGACCCAACACCTACCAGCATGATTAGTCATAGCAGAACTGCACAGGGAAAGGGGCCATTGGGGCTTGTTTGGAAATTAGAGACTTGCACTGTTTATTTTATGAAACAGATCTAATTCCTGCTGAGTTTCTCTATAAGCACCGGGTCATGGCCCCACCTCCGCTCCTCCGGACTCTACCGCTCCCGTGGGGCTCATCATCTGGGAGCCTGAAGGCTTGTGGGGGTAACACTCCTCAAAGCTGAACTCTTTTCCAACCTGGAGGGAGGGAATGCTCTTTGAGCCCCTCCACCCAAGATGAACAGGGGATTGTGAGTGGGATGTCCAAAGCGTATCTATTCCGGCATGAAACTGATGCACTTTTAATGTTTTTTTTTTTTTTTTCTCTGTATAACCTGGCAGTTTTCCACCCTGATGAGACGGGCATGATAGCTCTCTCTCATCTTTTCTGTCCACCCAGTTAGACACCTACCTGAATTTCTGTTCTAAAAAACTCCAGCATTTGCTACTGCTTCTCTGTCAAATAGCTCAGTGGGCTCGTGGCTAATTGGGGACACAAATACCAGTTGTGCAGAGAGCCAGGACAAGTCAAAAAAGGCCTCAGGTGCAAGCTGAGGGATGCAGCTATCTGCAAAGACTGTAGCACAGAGAACTATTCCAGCAGAAAATGCAGCCGTAAAAGAACTGGAGCTCGATATTCACGCAATCTGAAGTCAGCATATGCTAGTTATGCATTCACATGTTTCTTGTGTAAGTGCTAAGCTGTCAAATACCAAAATACACAGGGAACTCCCAGGGTTTCCCGTGGGCTGCAATAACGATGTTGCTTTGAAAATGTTGCCTAAGCGTATATACAGAAAGTTGGAATAAATTAGTAAACTTTGCTTTTCTTAATTATTTTTTGAGACAGGCCCTTAACAATAACTGAGAAATCTATCTCCTGAAGAGCTTCAAACAATTTACAGTCCTGTACACTGGGAATATTTTTGGATTCAGGGATTTTCTGAGCCTTAAAATATTGGAGATATATGGTCCCTAATTACAGAAATTACACTTAATTAGATCCACTGGATAGTGCCCATGGCCTGAGAATTGCAATGGCCCATTGTACTTACTCAGGGACTTCTGAGGAATTCTGAGCATGAGAAACCTCTCAAGACAACAGCCTGGAAATGGAAGGGAAATGTCCCTGCAGCTGGCATGTTGCTCGTGGCTTCAGGTGGCTATTGGTTGCAGTCTTGCAGCTTCCCAAATGCCATCACAACTGACAAATAAATCTGTGCTTTTATTTTTGCATTCACTAACTGGTCATCAGGCTGGAGACATCTCTCATCTTACAAAACATGATTCGCCATCCCAAGGCAAGTAATTTCTACCCAGTCAGTAATCATGTTGTCATAAAGCAGCAGGTTCCATAAGATCAGCTGTTAATATTTTCAACATCAAACCATGCTCCAGAACCTGAGCAGCACCACAGCATTCACAGGTTTGAACCTTGGGGTCATATTTCTTTTTCTAATTCCTAGAATTAAACAGGGTTGCCTTGACCTTAGCAATAGATCTTGGTCTCTACATTAGTCCTTGCAGCTGGCTGGGAGTGAGCATAGTGACACAAGTACAGGGAGGTTCTGACAGCACAGTCAAGCACCTACCACAGTTTTGCTGCCCAAAAAATCCCCCTTCCTTTATTTTTCTTCCTTTTTTTTTTTTTTTAATTTATTTTTGGTGGGTTGCAAATTATGTATTATCACTGCCTTTTCGTCCAGCTCTGACATTTGAAGATGAAGTGTGACATGCTGCACTCTTTTTTGATTGGATAGAGTTGGTGTATACAGCACTAGGTTGAAAGAGACAAAATATTATGTATTTAGCATTACTCTGTCCAAGTTGCAAAAACTGACAGCAAAGCTGAGCACTGAAGTCCCCTGAAGAGTCTGATGCCCACAGGAAGGCTTGACTCTCCCAGGACCTGCTATTCATAGCAGCAAAGAAACATTGACTGGAGGGATCTCAGGAGATCCTCTAGTTCAAACTCCCCATTAGGTTGGAAGAGACATACCCCTCAGGGTGACAGCTGTTTGGGGAAGTTTAGAGATTAAACAAGACTGATGTCTTTCCAAAAGCTGACATGGATCTGTTGCTTTATTTACTCTAATTAAATCAAGCTGATAATTATGTTAATTTGAGGATCTGATATAAAATAAGATGCACTGGCACCAGACACTCAGTGCTGTGGGAGGAGTTCCCACAGCTGGCAACTCAAAAATCAATATAAAATGATTTCTGAAAATACGTGCTCTACAAGCACTCATTTGGGGAAACATTCTGGCCTGCTCTGTGCAGGAAGACAAGCCAGATGACACTGCTTTTTGGCCTTATTGCCAGTGATTCTCTGTGTCCCTTTTGCAGTCAGCCCTCTGGCTTAATTTAGTTACCTAGTTCAGTTAATAGCACAGGTTAAATAGACACTGGCGAGGTTTGATGGTTTCTTTCCCTGCTGTCAGGATTTAGAGATACCCCATGGTCAAAGAAGAAGGTGAATCTGGGATCCTTCATGCACGGTCGCAGGATTGTCCCAACATCTTGAAAGAGGAGCATGGCTGGGTCTGGAGATGATCTGTGAGATCACCTGTGCTGGGCTTCTCTCCCCATGAGCAAAGTGGGTTCTCAGGACCAGGGATGCAGTTTCCAGCTCCCCAAGAAGAGGACAGTCTCATTGAAAATGCCCTGATGGACACTTCAGGCTTCCTAGAGACAGTGGAGAAATGCTCTGGGGGGATTCTTCTCACTTCCATGGATGCATCCCGCTCCTGCCTTTTCCTCTGCCAGTGACTGGCACTGACTTTTCTCCAGAATTTCCCCTTGTCCCTCACAGTCTTGCTCCCCTTCCAGAGGAGACAGATTATCCATTCATTTTATACTGCATGTGTGGAGAACGTGGGGCTCCATGTTTCATCCTGGACTTCGCAAACTCACTTGTCTTTCTCCTTCTATAACTGATTGCAAAGAGCCATTGGGGAAGATTTGCAGCCTAATTTCAGGCACACGCCGTCCAGTCCTGCTGATGGTCAGGGCTGTCTCAGGAAATGTAAGCAAGCTCTGACGCGTGTATATGCCACATTAGTTTTCCTGTTGTGCTGCTGATTGGCGTGCTGGACCCAAACTAAACAATACCTATGCCATGTACTCCGAAGTAATTTCCCGCTTGCAGCTGCCAGGTACTGGCAAGCACAAGATGCAGGAAGGCTGCAGAGCCTTACCAGAGCTGGCAGACAGGCAGGTTGCAGCATGTCAGCGCAACTTGCAGTGAGCAACAGTATCCTCAGGAGGGAGAACAAGCTGCTTTCTCGCTCTTCTCTCTTTCTCATTTGCTCGCTGCCTCCACCACTGCCACTCTCAGCTCTCAGCAGTTTCTTCAAAAGCCCTGGCCCCAGGCTGCATGCTCTCCATTTCTCAAGGGCCTTTCCTGGGTTTGGATCTCTTTCTGAAACCTTACAAAATGGGATTAACATTCCCCCAAGCTCATGCTGGCCACAGACTCCCACATTCAGTACCATCAGGGATTTCCTTTTCTTCTCCTTTTCACTGGCTGCTTTCCACAAACAGCAATTCTGTGTCACCTCCACACACAAGCCAAGAGGCAGGGCTGCCCTCCAACACCAGAGCATTTGCTGACATGATAAGCAGAGACTTTTAGAGGTTAGCAAAGCTCTCTTGGCTGGTAAAGTTGTCTGAAGGAATGGGGTGCTCATGAATTGGGAAATTTTGGAGGGGAAGCCGACACAGAAAGAGGGTGCAGCTGTGCTGGTGGAGATACACCCCCTGATCTGACTTCCCATAAAGGAAATGAGGAGAAGAGAGACAGCAGAAAGGAGGGTATAGCCATCCTTCTCCAAGGTGCAAGGCTGATAGAAACATAGTGCCACTGTACAGCAGAAGGGAATCGGTTGCAGAAGGCTATGATGGTATTTACCACGTGGAAGTGGGATGGAAACAAGGCTCCACTAGCGGAGTGAAGAAAACTGATGTATCCAAAGACTGCAGAGTGCAAGAGTCAATGCTGGTTAATACGTTACAGCTACAGCCACTCTCCCCTAGCAATTGCCCTTCAGCTCACTAACCTGAACTCCTTCAGAACTTGCACCTCTAGATGTCTATTAAGCAGCATTTCATGCCTGTCAGCCCCTTGCTGGCATTAGGCTGAGTCCTATTTGAGTGCTTGTAGCCCTGCCCACAGCAGGATCCATGTTGAGGTGCTGGTCCCGCTGCGTTTGGCACCCTGAGCAGGGTCTCGTCCCACACTGGTCTCATGCATCCCTAGCTGGGCTGTGATCCTGAGTGCCTGCCCAGAGACACAGCTCAGCTGTGCATTTACAAGCCACTGCCGTCCTGATGGGAATCTCTCAGAGCTGCCAATTGCATTCCAGCTCGTTATGTTTTAATTTAGTCAATCCATAGGCTGCCTATTGTGAGGATCTCAGCACTGAGAAATAATATCCAAATCCAGAACATCGCAGAAGAACCAAACTGCCAAAATGCAGAGACAGAGAGACAAAGCAAATCTGTCATGAGGCAGTCCTGACAGACCTCCCACCCCGTGAGGAGCCAGTTCCCAATTAGTGAAAAGAACTTGGGCAAAGTGGAGTAACAGATTCAAAAACAAATGGAAGGGACCAAAAATGGTCAATAAAAGGCCAGTGGAAATACTCAGGTCAGCACTGCGCCACGTAGTGTAGGGAGCATCTTGCCTGGGCCTCTGAGCTCTACCCTGGCAAGACCTGCCCCAAACTAGCCCATGACACCATCTTCCCAAGACACCAAGTTGTTGAGGAGCTGTTCTAAGGCATATGAGCAGCTCCAGTCCCTGCCTGGCACACCAGGACGTCGCCACTACGGGTTTGCAAGCGCTGAGGTCACAGTTGCTTTTTGTCCCCAAGGGGCTCAGAAGACACCTCCAGCAAACGTCATCATTATAACAGCTGTGCAGGGAGGCATCAGGGTGTTGGAAGACTGCAGTCCCTGTGTTCTCTCTCAGCCAGGCTTTTGTCAGGACACGGGACAAGGGGATCTGTGCAGGAGGACATTCCGATCCTCCCCTCGCCCATTCTCCTACCCTGCAAAATTCAAGAGAAATGACGCAGAGAAGAGTAGTGCAGAGGAAGAAGCAAAAGAAAAAGCTCTTCTACCGGCATAAAAACGTTGGGCTCTGCGGCTATAACGCGTTATTCCAACTGAGCATCTGCATGTAGAGATGGAGGCCAGAAGGGATGTTGGTTCTGACCTCCTACATAGCACAGTGACTCCCTCCTTGCGCCAGGATCACACTCAAACAGCACATTAAGAGCCATTTCCCGTAAGAGGGCTTCTCAACCCTATTGCTGATCGCATCCAGCACTGCGGCTTGCGCTGATCTTGCTGTGATAAAATAGTTTCCGACTCGCTTTGAAGCCTTTGGGCTCCAAGTTCAGCCCATGTTTGCAGGCTGCCTTGCTTAGGATATTTAGGATGCTGCTTGGGGCAGAAACAACCATCTGCATGTTGTGAACCCTTGAGAAAGGTAAGGGGTGGATTTTGTCTCATCTGTGAGGATCTGTGATCCCCATGGTAATGCTGAGCTGAGCCCTGGCTGCTGGCTAATGGTTAGTTCCGTTCCTTCAAACACTAAATTAGTTTTTTAGTATCTGAATGTATCGGAGAGGACAGATTAGAAGAGTGGCTGAGGAAAATAGGGGGTCACCAGCTGCCATCAGATAAACCCACTGAATTATCCATATCCCACTCCGAGCCCCTCTCCCTCCCGAGAGCCCATCAGTCCGTGTCATCCCTGCCTTCCTCTCTCCAGCAGATTCCTCCCCTTGCTCCAACTACACTCCCCTAACACTCTTTGGCTTTCTTCAGCTCCCCGCAGTCCTCTCTGTTATTGACTAACCTAAACAACTCTATGGGCTCTATGATTTTTTTCCCTTTACTGCTCATCCTGGTTTCCAGAGCATTGCAGACTATGCAGATCATAACAGCTATATTTAAGGTCTGCCTGACAGTTTCCATGATATGACCCATTGTTCAGTTGCTTACAACATTGCCAAACTTTAACCCTTCGGGCTGAACAGTTGTTATACTTTCAGCAAGAACCAGCTCGATCCTTCTGAAAAGAATAATCAGGGAAAAAATGCTTTGTTACATGCTTGTTACAATTCCTAATGATGTCTTGCTGGGAAACTCTTCCTTCAGAGATTTGAAGCATGAAATGCAGCAGGAGCCTTGTCCTCAGGACTGTGTCTTTGCTCTTGTGTCTCTCATAAGAAATACACCCAATTACAGACAGGTGTGAAAATCTGTTTTGCTCAAGGACTTCTGAAAGGGGACCGTGTGCGGTGTTTCTCCACAATTCCCATGCTCCGAGCCTGCCCCAGACGAGCTGCATGGCAGAAAGGATGCCGTTCTCATGGGCCCGCGGTGCACCCCGTGGCTCCAGCTCTGGCATCTCTTCCCTGCTTCCCAATTCCCAAACCCTAGAGTCATGATGCCACCTTGGCTCCGGGCACCAAGAATGGTGAGAGGGAGCCGGCCTCCCCCAGGCTGTCAGTGCCGGGACACAGCAATATCTGACTCATAGGTCTCCAAATTTCCCTGCAGATGCTAAGCTGTGGAGAAAGCCAGCAGGAGAAGGACCACTTATTTGCTTAGCTGGTTGGCCCCTACCGTGGGTGACAATGTGCCTGGCTCTTTAGTCCTGGTGAGTTTGGGTGTCAGAGGGAAATTGGGAGATGTAGTGATCCTTTGGGCATCACCATGAAGCTTGTCTGCTACTTCTGATGCTACTTTTCTTTTCCATAACACAATTGCATTTTTAAGTACGTTTTCACCTTTTTAGAATATACTGCACTTTGCAGTCTTTTCATGATTGCATGTGCCATACCACAGCAGCTTTGCTTAATCGAGGCACCAGGATAGATCTTGGAGTACAATTTGTGCAATTGTGCAATTAAGGCTAGATCCTGCAGGAAAAAAAAAAAAAATTGTAGTCATACAACTAAAACCTAGTTCATAAGACATGAGGGACTAACCTGAATTTCACAGGCAGGCTCAAATGGCATTTTCTACATTGGATTTTCACCTTTCTATTATTTCACTTCATTCTTGTATGCAATTTTTAATGATATCTGACAGCACTGAACCTAGCTGGAAGCCTTGAAGCCCTGCTGTTGTTCTGCAACAGGGTGAAGAGCTCTTTCTTCATTCCCTGACTCCAGGTTTTGATCTGTGGATGTGCTCCAGATGACTTGGCTCCTTCCTCTTGTAAGGGACTCCATCAAAGTCCTTTTGAAAGTCTGTGCAGATTATGCTAGCTGATTGATTTTTACCCACTGTTTTGACATGATCAGAGAGCACTAATACGACCTTTGCAGAAGCAAGCAGGCAGTTCTTTGCAGAAACAGTGCCAGGCAGATGGTGTCCTACCATGTGATAGTCACTGACCAGCACACATGTGGTTCGCTGATCTTTATGGCAGTTGTTATTCACAAACTCGGCACAAGTACTAAAATCCTCTCCCATATGGGGCCTTCACTAAATTGACACCAAAGCCAATTATTCCCTAATCCCCCTCAGACCGTAGAACAATGCCCGAGAACTAACACATGCAGCAAGTGATGGGTTGTACAAAAACTGTGCTGAAGAACATGCTTATCACGTGTGATACAGAAACTGTTGGGATGAAACTATAGCTAACAGAAACAGTCAGAAATCATGAGTGCTTTTCAAAGCACAAAACCAACACCACTGATTTTTATAAATTGCAATCAAACTCTTTCCTGAGTAATAAATATACACATGTTAAACATAGACAAAATTACAGAACAGGGATGAAAGCTCCTGCATCCCTCCGAATAGTCCTTTAAGTTCATGGCTTCCTGCATCAGTCATCCACAGATGAAGATGCTATTTTGCATAGCCAACTTGTGCCACACTGTAGAGTGCCCTATACTTCTGTCACAACATCCACCTTATAACTCCTTGAAAAGCAAAGAACAAGCTCTAGCTCTTCCTGTTCTCTTTAAAATAACATTGCACAACCCGCTTCTAAATAATGATAGCTTTTCTAATAGTAATTCTGAAACTTGAATATTTTATAATGGATAAAATGATCACAGCAAATTCCAAGGACAGCCAAGGAGCTCAAAATGATCCGATCATGTTTCCAACCATGAGACCTTTGGAAAGAACCCCAGAAAGAGGGGGAAACACATTAATTTTATGTTTTAATATTCAACAAACAGAGCATACTCTGCAAAGCTGCAGTGTCCAGTTGAGAGTGTCAAGAGGTTTATTTTTGTTCAAACCTGCAATGGGGCTGAGTTTGGGACTCTCTGTTTAGCTTTTCAGCCTGTAGTTACATTGTGTAAACAGTTTATTTAACATCATTTTTGGCACTTCTTCAGTAAACCCACCATAATAATCCTACTGGCAGACCAAACAGATCACAGATTAGCAGACAAAGCTGCTGTAAAACACCAAATTACCCATCCCCTGCTTTCCTGTTTTTGTGAGATGTGAAGTCCTGTACTTAGCTGTGTTTACGCCTCGTTTCATGGCTGCATCACCAGGTCACCGAGCTGCTCCTATTAACGCTCGGCTTCAGCCTCCAGCAGCTTTGCAGTATGGAAGCGGGCGGGGGAAGGATTTTTCGGCCCTTTTAGAAACTCATAAAATGTGCTGGGGTGCTGGCTGTTGTTTAACAGGGAAGGTATGCTGGCTTGATCCAGATTGGAAACGACTCTAGACTAATGCTAAAGTCACCTATTGCTTACATTTCATTTTAATGTGCTCGAGTTCAATAAAAGTTTATCATCTCCATTAAAATGGTGCCTATTGGAACTGATTTAATCTCGTTAGCACAGAAAACCACATGAAAGGAATCAAGCCCATGGACAAGATTGAGCACAGTTACTTTTGGAGCATAAATTACATAAAAGCAGTGGATAATCAGCCAGAGCCACAGAGCCTGTCACCTGCATTACTCACATATTTATGCCAAAGCACTTTGCTAGGGAAGGCGCTGGGCAAGTGCCATATCACAGCAGGACAGAGAGCCTGCCAAGCACAGGAGTAATCGGCTGCTTAATGTCACAGCATCAACACTCTCCTAAAGAGTCTATGAATTGTGTTACATTTGAACAAACAAATGTCATGTGTAGGGGTGCTGGTCAAATGTCTACTGGCAACAATACAGTGCAGTCATAAATTCTGCCTTCTGTATCATTCTGCTTTCAGCACAGAGATGCTCTGCCTTTCTCAAAGAAAAATTTCTGTTCCACCGCTGGCCTTGCCGCTGATGTGCACACTTGGTGCAGACCAGGCGCCGGGAACACGTTACCGCACCACGTGCGTGCAACGAGGGGTTTCAGCCTGGGGTACTGCACAGTGTCATCCCTACCCTGCGTGGTGCTACTTGCAGGGCTTGCTGCAGTGGCTGCCCCGGAGCGAGGAGGACTGGCTGGATGCAGCATGGTGATGGGCACCAATGGTGCTTTCTAAGCAGTGAGGTGCTACGAAGGCGAGGTTCACCCAGAAATAGGCTTGGGCTGGAGCCTGTCTGTGTGGTGGGGCAATGGATTTGGGCTCTTCTATGACCCTCCACTCTGCTTTTATTGGCTCCATCTCCTGACACAGCATCCTATTTCCGTGATGCTGGGGGTAGACTGGGCAGAGGAAGGTGGGAGGGTGAAATAACAGCCAGGAGAAATATGAAACCTGCCCATACCACCACCCTTCTCAGGATGGGCTGCTCAGAGCATCGTCTGCCTCCCCGGGCTCCTGCATGAGGCACTTTGTTGTGCTTACATGGGCCATCCCATGCATCGCTCCAGCCTTGCAGATCCGTGCTGTGCAGGACAGCTTCACTGTGCTCCCGCGTGTGTCTGCTGCCTGCGGAGCTGTGGTTTGCTGACAAGAGCTCTTAGAAGAACAGGAAATCTCTTGGTGTCTGGCCAATATCAACACTGAGCACCTCTGACTCCCAGTTCCCCCAGGTCTTAGAAGGGAAGCACTGGAGAGTTCATCTCCTCTCCAACATCTTGCTCTGTCAACAGCATCTGTTCTTCCCTTCCAAGGCATCTGCAGCCCTGTGATTCCTCTGGGTTTCCCACTCCTGCCAGGTGCCCAAATGCCACAGTGGGCAAAAAAAAAAAAAAAAAGGCTTTTTCCTTGTGCTGATGGTCAGATATTTGTGTATCATCATACAGGAAACAAACCAGGCTTTGGCAGTTCCAGGTGAGATGCTGAGCATTGTGTTTGTGCTTGCTTGTGGCTGAATTCAGAGCCTAAGTGTAAGATACATCTACAGCCCAAAGCCTTGCATGTCCCATGGGTTCATCTGCTGGCAGTTGGCCTACACAGCCAGATTTTACTGGGCTTAAGACCTAAATGCCAGGCAACCATGAACACAGCTGGGCAGAGGGGCAGGAGCAGATCAGACAAAAACTGCTGCTATGGGACTTGCTCTTGTAAGCAATGCTGATGACTCCTTGCTAAGACTCTCCTAAGAAACTATATTTCACAAACATATGCCCCAAAGTGTTGTTGTGACCTATACAAATCCTTAACAAGTGAGTGCACATCGCTCCACACTCCAAAATGTCTTCCCTGTACACACATGCATGGGAAGTGCTCACGCCGCCACGGATGAACAGATCTCTGCCTGCAATATTCTCTTCCAGCACTGGAAACCCTGGGAACATGAACACAGAAGCAGAGGGGCCATCACTGTGCACCAAGTGCCAGCAGGGCACTAGTCCTTACTTAGGAGCTTTCATCTGAGGACATCAAAGCTCCTTGTCAGGGTCACACTGGCAGAAAAGACCTGCTCAAGGCTCTCTATTACATATGCAATGACAAAAACAGCTGCAGATAGTTTACACATTTCTGACACGTGCAAAACTTTTCAAGTCATTTGGACATAAAGAGACCGTAGTGACCCCTTGTTTTTGGAAAAAAAAATTACACAGAATTACCCTTTCTCATTGTCATCTCCCATGGCCAAGCTGAGAGTGATCTGAAGCAGGATTTACCAATTATGAAAAACCTCGTTGAACATATGAAAGTTTACGGAGGGTTTCAGAAAGCTTCTCCCCCTTTCAAGTGATTGCCTGCATACACCACTTCAGAGGGAATGAACAGGCATGAAATTCAATTATACAGGCACCCACTTAAACACTTGAACCAGAACTGCTTCCCTTAGTCTTTATGTTGAGGACAGGGTAAGGCTGTGAAGCCATTCTCGGCATGACAGCATTTTATTTCATCTGCAGTTCTGGTAAAATACACAATTCACTTAACTGAAGAGCAGGGATTTCAAGCTGTGTGCTCCTAACTCTTTTTGTAAGCAACAAGGACTAGCAGCTGTGCCCATCGCTCAGACCACTCTTAGAAAGTCTGCTGGTAATAGCAAACAGTCATGGGCTGGCCCGGACAAAAGTCTTTGCAATGCTCCCATAAACACCAATACATCAAGCAACCCCATGAGCACAGGGACAACAGGGACATCTGGAGAAACGATGAAAGTCCAAGCAGCCTATGCTATGCTCCTCCTGATGAGCACAAGGCAAGAAACCTATCTGTGGGATCTTGTGCAATACGCATTCAACGGGAGGCAACCTTTGCTTCTACCCTCTCTTACAAACAGGCATCATGGAGCTGTTGCAAACCACTGCTCAGCGAATTTAAGACTTGTTGCTATCATTTGGCCGAAAATTTCAGTTGCACTGCAAAAAGCAGAGCTCTGTCAGCCCAGCCTTATCAGAAGCATGGCTTACTGTTGAAGACCTGGGATGGTGCACCATTCAAGGAAGTGCCTGATTGTTTTTGGCAGGTCCAGCAAATGTTATGTGGGCTGATGTGCAGAATATTTAAAATGTATTTCTCTTTTTTTTTTTTTTTTTTTTTTGCAAGTATGCAAATGTAAATTGCTCTGCTGTGATGTATTGGAAATAAAGAAACCCTTAAAGCTGGCAGAACTATTTGAAGCTGCTCAGAATGAGTTTCCTGACATGATTTAACAGGTCACAGCACTTATGGCAGTGAAGTGCCTTCAAAACAATGCATTATCCTTTAGGCTGCTCTAAGCAGCATTGCTCAGACCACTAATTTGATTAAAATAATACTTTCTTCCTTTTAGATCTGCCTCTGAATGCAATTCATTAGACAGGTCCCAAGGTCTATGCCAGCACATAAGCACATAGTAGGGGGATTGGCCACCCCTCCAGGCTCCCCTTCAGCTAACATCTCATTTGAAGTGTAACTTCACATCATTCAGTGGTATTAAACCCCAATAGAGTGGGACTGAGTTACATCCACGGCGATGCAGGGTTTATAAATCAAAGGTCTTGACTGGAGAGTCTTTTGCCCCCTCTCTCAAACACAGGGAGCCTCTTTGATGCTGAGTTTCCTCTATTTCCTGTCGAAAACATGCCTTGATATGACAATGTAAAGAAATCACTGCAGAGCACCCCTGCAACATAGCACACTCCTGGCCTGTGTGTGTATCAACAAATCAGTTGTGCATGGCCTTCCTAATTTCTCAAAGTCACATGAGGTACACATGGGAGACCCCAGGACCTCAGACATGAAGGCCTCAGACCTCTTAGACCAATGATCTGGCTCTATTTTGTGCCATACTCTGCTCTGGTGGAGTTTTGGCTAATGCTTTTCTAATACTAGTTCCCTTAAGGTGTGATTTTGAGAGCAGGCAAAGCAGCTCACAGACTCACACAGATTCTCAGAATGGTTGAGGTGGTGCTATGGCATGAAATCTCTCTGGAAGACTCATCAAAACTTCTCCTCAGAGGAGGCAGTAAAATGAGGGCTTGAGGATGGATCCTGAAGTGGAGAAGGGCTTTCAGAGAAGGGATTGTTTCTCTAGCACTCCCCTGAAGAAGTGCTGCTGCCTGAAGTGAAACTGAGCTCACTGTGAGCACAGCAGCTTGGCTCAACTCACTGACAGCTCATCCCTGGGTCAGATTTGCAATCTTCTGACTATTTCCCCATGTGCCTTAGGAACACACCATTTTCCTGCTAGGAAAGTAGCTGTCCTGTCCCTGTGCCCCATCCCAGACCTGCCCTGGGTTTTTCGCACCCTGTTTCTCTAAGGTGTCTGTGTGTCCCTGCATCGCAGCTAGGACCAGAGACTGGGCACCTGTGACTTGTTGTGGCAGAGTTGTGTTTAGGAAATGTCTTTGTTGACATCTTTTCATTAATGTGACTAATTAACTGCATTGTAATGACTAATTACATGTTAAAGGATAATAAACCCTGTACTTGTTAGGGTGCTGATGAAGGATGTCCAGCCTGTCCATCCTAAACAGGGCCCACACGCCAGGCTGAACCCATGAGAAGATCAAGATAGTGTCAAAGCTTGTTCCTGCAGAACAGAAGTACAGCAGAAACAGTTTTCTGAGTGGAACTTACTGTTCTTGTGAGTTAATAATTTGACTGACCCTACATCAAGTCCAACAACCCCTCAGAGAAAGGCCCGGTAAGTGTAAAATAAATATCTCCTAGAGGAATTTTCTGAGATGATTTCCCAACTGAAGAGCAGAAAGTATTCAGAGCCTGGATAGCACAGCCTGAAGAATTTAGTCACTGTGCCTTTCTGAACATGACTTTGTAACATCAAATTTTTTTAGAAAGGGCAATAAATGTGTTTCCTCTGTTTGCATTAAACACTGTGCAGATTCCTGTCATGAGGAATGAAAACAGGAGTTGGGTCAGCAAATGATAATGAGCCTCCATGTGCCTTTCAGGGGGTCAATGCCAGATCACAGAGCCCAGGCCCACGCCAAGAATCTGAGGGAGGTTTCCTGGAACGGCTCAGAGCAAGAACAACCTAGACACGCCAGTCCCAACTCTCCGAATGAGTCCCAAATGTGGGAGTTACAGCTTATTTGCAAATGCCTGCAGCATCGATGGGCATTGGAGCTGTCTATCACACAGCACTGATCCCTGGGGCTGAGCAGATATACTTATATTCTTGCTGGAGAGTAGTGTTTTAGCCAAAGCAGAAATTCAAATGAAAAAACAAATCTCTCTCTCTCTTTTTTTCTTTTTTTTTTTTTTTTTTTTTCTCTCTCTCTTGAACTTCTGGGAGGATTTTCATGGAAGAAAACCAGGAGAATCTCCCAGAAGTAAACATTTCTCAGTTATTAAAAACAAATAAACAAACAACCCCCATCATATTCCCATGTAAGCAGGAACATTTTGTTGAAATTTGAAAATGGTTTGTTTTTGCGAAAGAAAAATTAACTCCACACTACCTCTCGTTAATGCCAGTGGCCAGTGGCCTTGACTGGACGTGCCTCCACACTATAACCATCACTCAAGTGTCTAAGCACTGCCTATGTTCCTTCCACAGGGGAAGAGACGGCGGCAAGCCGAGGCCCAGAGCCCTGCCCTGGAGCCTCCGAGAGGTTGCGTCCAGTCTAGCGCTCTCCTCCAGCTCTGCCCTCAGCACATCCAGGATGGCTGCAGTGCCCAGGGACCCCCAAACTTCCCACATCTCTGGTGCTTCCAGACTCTCACGCTGATGCTCAGAGAGGAACCTTGCAATGGGTGGTCATAGGTGAGCCGACCAACAGCTTCACAGCCCACATGAGCACCTGAGCCATATGCCAGCACATCCACTGGAAAGAAGCATGGTTTGGGGCTGGCCTGGCAGCAGAAAACCCAGGCACAGATTTCCTGGAGGATGGAGAGTCCTATTAACCCAGTGCATCATTTTCCCTGCATGCCATGGACACATGGTGACCTTGTATCCCTAGGAAATGAAATGCCTGCCTCTCCTGCCTTGAACACTGTGTTTGCCTCCAGGCTGCTGGTTCCATTGCCTCCTGCTTCAGCCGGAGAAACACCCTCACGTGCTCCACAGGCAGTGGGAGGCCTTTTGTCATGAAGCCACCATGGCCTGGGGCATCACTGGCATGTCACCATCACCCACTGCTTGCCACTTGCCCCTGCAGAAGGGAAGGATCTGTTTTGCTGGGAGCATCCGTCCCCCTTTCCTCCCCCCAGCTGCCCCCTGTGCTACATGTGCAGGATATGACTCATTTTTCATCTGCGTGAAATGCTCGCTCGCTAACGTTACAAGCTGGAGAGCTCGTGAAGAACACGATGTTCTGCTCCAGAGCATAGCTGACACAGAGCTGGATGTGACCTGCAGGTAGGGCTCCTGGCTGGCAGGCTTTGCCTCAGATTTCTCTCCAGATTAAAAAAAAGATCCCTTGATGTGGGCACATTAAGGTGGACACAGGTTGGAGCTAGAAACCCTAGGCCAAGACCTGTGTCATTGCATCAGTTCAAGGAATATGGGGCTGAATATGGGGCAGAGTCATAGCAATTTGAGGACCAAGCTGGCTTTCAAGGGATATTTATGTAGGTTTGCTTGGGACCACAACCCAAACATCCCAGGAGCCCAATATGAGAATGAAGACAACAGCTTTGGTCAAGCTTGGCCTTCCCCAGACTGGATGCTGCTCTGATGAAAATGCTCCATTGGGCCCTGCCTTTTCTAGATAAAATGCTGATTTTGTGCCTCAAGCTTTTGGTGATACATAATTCAGTGTGTCCCTATCTAACATCATGGAGCCCTCTACCCAGGGGATATGGACCATGCTGGGAGACTGCCTCATGGGATCTCTGCTGCTTGGAGTTCTTCCCTTCACTGGTAAGAGACACATCCCAAGAAAGAGACCATCATTCTTTCCTCCAGTTGAGGACCTTCCCCCATGCACTGGCCAGGGATGTGGCTGCACAAGGGGAGAGAAGAAACTGGTGGCACTGGGAACACAAAGGCCCTTCACCTAGACATGAGATACAGAGCTGCCAAGCAAGGACTCAGCAGTTTTGTTTTTCTTTGCCCATACCTCACATGAGAATTGCTGTTCCTAACAGTGAAGCAAGGCTGGTGATAATGTGCACAGAATTGATTTTGGCCCCAGATTTCCGTAACACAGAGGGATGCCAGATAGGATTTACAGAAAGGCCTAAATCAGCTAAATCACCTATCACCTAGATTCTCCAACTCCTGAAGTATCCAAGACCCTTTCAACATAGGCCATAGGGGTCAAGCCATTCTAATGATCTAGGACCACTAACCTCTTCCACCAAGAGGAAACACAAGAGTAGTGCCTGTCCTGCAGAGAAATTCCAGTCAGGCTTATTGCTCATTTTGGTGTTTAGCATTCCCAGCTATTATCGAACACTGCCTGAGAAAATTGAGCTTGGAAGCAGTGGTGTATTGTGTCTAGGGGGAGCAGTGGCTGCCTCCAGGGAGTTCTCCTTCTGCAGACCTTTCCTGCCAAATTCCAGTTATGAGAATTTCTTTCCCAACAGATTACAAAGTTGCAGAGGCCCCAGCTCTCCGGGAGGTAGAGATGGGCATGTCCCCAAACTCCTGGTCCTCAGCATGGTTCAGAGCAGGGGACACTCTTGACCCCACAGTCCTTGCTGCAGGGGTATGGAAGGTCCAGCTCTGTAGCCATGACATGCCAGCCTTGGAATCTAGAGGGTGTGATTTGGAAGTTGGCTGCATTTTGGTTGTAAAATGCAGCCAAATCCTCTTAAAACTGTGATTCAGGAGCTAGATAGCCATCAAGGCTTTCTAAAGATGATCTGGGCTCTGATCCAGTGCACAGGCACTGACCCTGATCGGGAAGGGCATGCAAGCAAGTCTTTCCTGTTGCAGCCAAGGGTTCAATCCTGCTGGTACTATGAAGCTGGTGCTTGCAGCAGTGGACTTGTTCTGGGGAAAGAAGCACTCAAGCAGCCATAGACCCCCATCAGCTGCTCTAGTCCATTGAATGCTCTGGGCCCATACCACCACATTCACCACCCTGGCTAAATCCTGGCTGTGGCTCTTGCAATGGCCTTGAAATCAGCCTCACTTGGAGTCTGCAGGGAGACCTGCCCCTTCTATGCCTCTGATCTTCACTCTGTGTCACCACGAGGTCAGCACGTACAAACGAAGGCATAATACAGAGATTTCTCTCTTCCCTTCCAGGACCTCCCTAGTATTGATGCCAAGACACTTTCAGAATATCTTCTGAAAAAAAGGTGTTTTACCATTTCCTATTTCCAACCTAGAATTAAGTATTATTAAAAAACAGGGAAACACCAAGCTTTATCATTAACTTGGATGAGTAACATTGACCAACTCTCTGTTGTAGAACTTGCTTTGGTAGCTTGCAATTTGCCAAAACTCAAATTTGACTTCCAGGATGTCTGCTTCCAGATGAGGATTTTTCTAACTCTTAGCTAAAACAGGCCAGCCATTTTTCATAATGGGATTTTGGAAAAATATTTTGTTTTAGCCGTAATAAATAAAT
>VZSV01000170.1:1408685-1421733 GCA_013398735.1 Nothocercus julius | reverse complement strand
CCTCAAAGCCACCATTCAGAAGTTAGGACCTCTTAGCTCTGGAGCAAGAGCTCAAAATCAGTCATCTCTGTCTGTGAAAATCCAGTTACACGTGGTCAAACTATATGTCTCTGAAAGCCTGAGGTTACACACAATGTTGTGTGGAAAAATAACATCTGCTCATATAACCCAACATTATATCAGGATGAAGGCAAATGAAATTGCCCAGGCAATCAGAAATGTTTTGGAATTTCTTCTCAGATTTTGAGGAAAACATTTTGGCATTGAAAAATGCAGATGTCTCAAAATTTAAACTTGCAAGAACAAGAACATACTGACTTTTCTTGTTTTACTTATTAAAAATGTGAAAAGTATAAATTTGAACATGTTGAAAGAAGTCCCGTATATATATTTATGCAAAACCTTTCCAGATTTTTTTTTTCACAAAGACATTCTGTTTAAAGATTCAGGTTGCTGTTTTGTTGTTTTTTTTTTTTTTTTTTTTTTTTGGTGAAAAAGAAGCTAAAACTCCCTTGAAATATTTCAAATTTTCTGAAATAAAATGTTTCTTCTGTTATAATCTGAGCATTTTTTTAAATATCCAGTTGTTGGAAAAAGAAAAAAAAAAGATAACTTGGCTCATTATTAGCAATACAATTGAAATTTTTTACATGTCAAAATGGGCCATGTGATGGGGAGACGCCTTCCTGGTGACCTAACTTAGGCTGGCTGGACATCCTCTGGGGATGCCCTGCTGCTGGTGTTTTGCACATGATTAACAGCAGGTATTTTTAGAGGCACTGCCAGGCTACCTTCCTGGGGCATCAATGTCCATGGTGGGACAGCAGGACAGGCAGTTTCTGACCGCCACGGTGTGGGGTTGGACGAGTGTGCCCACAGGAACTCCTATCACCGCACATGCTGCAGGGCTGGCAGAGTGTGTCCAAGCGAGCAGGAGCGTCAGGGTGGCTCTTCCTCAGGCTCAGGGACTGTGTGGCCAAATGCATTCTGTAGACTGGCTTGGCACTTGTGGGCCAGAAGGTTTTTGGGGTGAGGGTCCCAGGTAAGCTTTGGAGATACACATAAATATGGGAGCATGGGCAACCATAGTGCTTGGCCACCAGCCTGTAAGGGCTTGCTGGGCTCTTCTGGAAGTGACAATCACTTCCCAGAGCCACTCAGACTGTGCAATCCACACATTCTCCCTTCCCTTCACCAGTCGCCCCCAGATCCCTCATCCAGATGGAGAAACCCTCATCCTGTAAATCTGGGTTGAAATGCTTAGCTCCCCTCCAGCATCTCTGTCCCGCTTTTCCACCCTACAAGGCCCTCTGCGCTGTACTAGACCCCTTGTAGCACTCCAGCCTGGCTCTCGCACTGCTTTAAATCATGAGGCTACATCATCCTTGCCAACCACCCCCAGGACAAGGGCCTCTCCCCACCAAGCCTCAGCAGAGCCTCGTGGTGGCCGGGGCTGCTTTCCCAGTGGGACTCAGGGCTGCAGGCAGCCTGGAGCATGTTCTTGGGTTGCATCCACTATCTCGCAGATCTCTGTGCTGTTGTCAGGGCAGCAGGGACAAGGAGAAAGCTCACAGGCTGGAGGAGCTGGCTGCCTTCCTTTGCTGTGTGCCAACAGCAACGCTAGCTCAGGAATTTCCAAACAAACCATGTCTCCCCAGCAAACCCAGAGGCTATTAGTATCCCCTGGCCTCCTTGCAGAACGTCACTGCTGCCCCATGGACTCACACAAGGTGCAAAGGGGAAGTTGACATTTCTCCTATTTCAAATCCCTGGTGATGGAGTGCTTTCCTCAACCATCCCTTCCATGTAAGGTGGTTCAAGATAGAGAGCCAGCCCAGGACACCAGATGGCTACCGCCATGCTCCTGCCTAGGCTGCTAATCTGAGGAAAACACACACAACAAACAGGCATGCTAGTAAGGGGAGCAGAGGATTATATGAGAGTTCAACCCCAGCACTGCTTGATCTGTGCCATGGGGAAGCAACGGGCAGCACATCAAAAAGGGAGCAACAGGACCCTCAACACCTGACTGTAATTACAGGGCAATTTGCAGAGTGGACTCAGCTGAGCTGACTCAACCAATGTATTTAAGACGATCCAGGTGTCTTCACACACCTGCTCACAATAATTTGAATCATCATACTGGTGATAACTTTCATCTCAGTCCTTCAAAGTCATTTCACTATCTTCTTCCGTTTAGGTAACATCTCAGTGGAAGAAAGATCTCCCCGTGCTGTTATTCCTCCTTTCGGTTCCCAGCTGCAGAAAGTGCTTGTCAAGTTCTCCCAAGGGCTGAGATAGTAACAGTAGCAGCAAGAATTTGGTCAATATTTGGGGGCACATGGTCTCTCCAGTCCCTATAGGTGAACTTGCCTCTCCCTCACCTGAAGTCCCTGCCAAGCCAGCCCCCATTTCAGAGGATGGATTCCCACTGCAAAGAAAATCCCCACTCTAGCCATTTTGCTGCACCAGGCTTGGATGCTCCAGAGAAATGACAGCAACAGCTCAGCAAAAGCAGCTCTGTGCAGCTCCATATCTGAACCTTCAGGAAACAGTCCTGTCCATAAGCTTAGTAGCAAACCCTGGCTGCCTTGTTCCCATCCCAGTCCAAATTCTCACAGCGTGGGTGGGTGGGAGCTCCCTGAATTGCTTCCCCACTTGTTGAAATTCACTGCTGAAATGGGCTGAAATTCAGAGCTGATCACATTTTCCCCTGTGCCTGTCAAAGCCCAAACGGGAAGCCCAGTAACCGACATATAAAGCTACTACTGATAGCAGCACACTTGTTCCAGACAAAAGATCAGGAGACATATGTCATAAAAAGGCAGAGATGTCTTCCAGATGTTTTTGTGCGTTGGGTCTGCACAGATGTTTTCGATGTCTGCCCATAAATGTTAGAAATGTAAAACATTTGTGTCCCACAGATGTAGAGATTAAATTATGCAAGAGATGTGATAAATCTCTGGGTAATGCGAGAAGACCATGAACTATTCACATTCATTGTTTTTAGTAAAATCAGCCCCATTTTCCAGAATGAGGCTGTGAAGGAGACTTTTATTGTTATTAAATGTGACTAAACATTACGTAGGATGTTGAAAAGCGGCACACATGGAACTGTATAAAACAATATATTGCAAATGGGCTTTCAAGACTTTCAGATTGGTGTGGCCTGCTGAGCCTGGAGGTTAGCGTTGGTGTATCTCAGGGGGGATCAGGTAGGACAGGTAACAGCTTCTTTAGGCTGCTCAGAGCAGCCTCCTGCCAAACTGCGAAATTAGGTCAAATGGGAGGACTAATGCGCAGCCTGCAGCAACCTATCCACTTAGAATCATAGAATCATTATGGTTGCAAAAGACTGCCAAGATCAGCAAGTCCAGCCATAAATCCATTCCCACCATGCCTACAAAACTATGTCCCCAAGTGCCTCATCAACACGTTTCTTGAATACTGCTGGGGACGGTGACTCCACCACTTCCCTGGGCAGCCTGTTCCAATGCTTCACCACCCTTTCCATGTAGAAATTTTTCCTAATATCTAACCCAAACCTCCCTTGGTGCAACTTGAGGCCGTTTCCTCACCTTTGCATGCAAGCGGAAGGAGCCTGTTCTGCCAACACAGACACTCCAACCTCACCTTACTACCCATAGCCCATGCCCATAGCCATGCTTCCTTTTTCCTTTGGGATCCTTCTGTGCACTGGGAAGTGCTGTTATGTGTGTGTCTGTGGGATCCTGAAGTTTTTCTTTGATTACCCTATGTTTCTGCTCATGTGTTAACATCTGTATTCCTACACGTGCCAGGCATAAGCTTCAGCATGTGCTTTTGTGGCTTGGGAGTCCTGCGTGTACCTGTGTGTGTGTAAATGTCTGTCTGCTGCTCACTTAAGGAAGTAGAAGCACTAAGGAGCATGTTTCCAAATCTAACGTCTCAGCGTGAATTGCTTATGCACTCTGCTCAGCATGGCAAGTTCCAGGAGCAGATGGAGCTGCAGGCTGAAATCTACTACTTTAAAACTTTCCCCCCTACACCTACACCCTTTTAACTTGACCCACCAATCCATACACTCCAAACAGTTTTCACTGTATGCCTACCATACCATTGCTGACATCAAATGGCAACAAGTCTCTAAGGTCCTTGTCCCACAGATTATCATGTTTACATATGGCAGCTCTGAATGCTGTTTTATTAGGGAAAGATGCATGTTTTGTGAGTATCTTCATCAGGCATTTTGAGGACAAGTTGTGCCTGGATTTCACAGCTTCCATGCTATGCCTCTTGCACAGGCTGCTTTGGGGATTTATGACGTTCCCTTCGAGGTGATCTCAAGGGACAGAAAGGTCCCTTTTTAGGGGCTTGAAAGTCAGCCTGGCAGCATCTGCCTGCTGTGCACTGATCTCTGTGCCTGCCTGAGGGAGCTCTCGACCCTTTTGCCTCCCACGTGCCCCACCTCAGGCTGTGAATGCACCAAGGCTGCATGGGCTGCAACAGTAAGAAACAGCTCCCAGTTGCTCTGCTCCCTTATTTTGGCGCATCATGC
Source organism: Nothocercus julius (assembly GCA_013398735.1). Lineage (NCBI taxonomy): Eukaryota > Metazoa > Chordata > Aves > Tinamiformes > Tinamidae > Nothocercus > Nothocercus julius. The sequence goes on along the minus strand of VZSV01000170.1, from coordinate 1,417,196 downwards.
CTGCGGTGGCCTGGAGAAGTATGTCAGGGGACACCAGAGGACACTAGCTACTACCCAGGTCATGCTCTTGGCTCTGCCTTTCACCAGCCACATGCACAGACCCACGTCCCAGGGAATTTCACTCTTAGTAGGTAGGAGTAAGAAATGCTTAAAGCTGATCCCCAGGATTCAATATTCCCAAACAATTCCCATAGCTCTAGAAGGTATTTTGTCTCATGAATTGGAGCAGTGGCTAGCTCAGCTATTTGATTAATGTTTGCACCCCTTTTGATTTTCACGAGTGGAGAGGAGAGCTGAGCGAACATTACCCAACTAGTCTAGCCTGAGTGCGACAGTGTCAGAGGCTTTGATTCGCTTGCCGTAAGGGAGGCCTCCATGTTTCCTCATGCCAGTGTATTAAATCCCTGCTTGCATAAAGGAGACATGGCATTTTCTTGGGAATCCTCTCTGCTAAGAATATCCTCTATTTATATATTCCCCAATGAGGGGGTGGATGGGAAGCAGGGCAGTGAACTGAATGTACTTGGAAGACGTCTGTCATTACTATAGAGCTGCAGCTGGCATGAGTAATCATGTCTGATTACTGCATTAATTATAGACTCGGGGGCAGGTTCTGACTGGTCACCCATCACCCGGCAGTGCCCGCTGCTCAGAACTACTGCGCTGCCACCAGCTGCCTCCAGCTGCTTGCACTTCCAGCACAAGAACACAGGTCTGGGTCAGCCCAGGTGGGCAGCTCGTGGTCACACATATCCACATGCATGTGGAAGTTAGAAGCTCCCTGATTTCCCTAGTCTCCTTAAACCACCCACTGCCCATACTGGTGTGTCTGAGGAATGCCAGCACTGACGTCATTTGCAGTAGAAGTGCCATTTGGCACATCACCAAGCACTGTCATTTGGCCCAGCGGGTCAAGAGGCAGGAGTTTCCCAGGGTAAGTGCACCCTCCCCAGCACCTTGTCCTCCCAGAAAAACCCACTGCCCTGAAGTTTCATCCCACTGGCCATGGGGTGCATTCACATGAGTGACAACTCGGGCGATGTCAGGCCTCAGTCTTGACCCACCAGGTAAGACAGGTCAGCTCGAGGACGAATCTCTCTTTTCCATCAACTGCAGAAAGAATCCTATAACCAGCTGATACTGGCATCTGATGTCTGCTTATGATCTGCCCAAGGAATTCATGGTTCTGTGTTTGGGCCTCATGTATCTGTTGCTAGGAGGGAGGATGGCTTCTGTACACCTATATGTGGCCAGCCTGTCAGCCCTGAGCAGATCTTGTTTGCCCAGAACAAAAGGTCAGGCAAAACCTTGGCAAGAGGAGGTTTTGCAGCTCCCTGACAGAAGGCTGGCACATGGGCATGGCTGCAGCAGTCTAACAAAGCAACGTCAGAGAGGTTTGTTTTTCTGTGGGGGGACAGCTACCTTTAGAGTGTCTAAAGACAGAAGGTGAAGCAGGAGATAGAAATGAATCCTCCTCAGGATGAGAATCAGAAAGACAAGGAGAGCTTTGGATAGCAGAGGAACACGGAGAGCCTGAAAGAGGACACAGAACGTCTACACTGCCGATAGGACTCAGCTCTATAACGCCGTGCACCCGCATCCCCTCTCCACTGGTAGCTAGTAACATGCTGAAGGAGTACACAAGACCCAGGAAGAAACCTGCTAGGATACTTCTCTGTGCACTTCCAAGTTTTGGGGCCTGGTGAATGAAAAGTTATCACTGGGCCCTCATTTTTAGTAGTCCAAATGACTTTTACTTCCTGGATGCACTTGTTTTTTGAAGTTGGTCGTACTTTTGACCTTACTGTATTCTGTGGTAATGAGTTTCATGATGAATTTTGAGTCGTGTGAAAAAATACTTCCTGAGAATTTCATGGAGTGCCTCCTCATTCCTGAGCAGAGAGAAGCAAAGACTGCTCATTCCCTAACCACCTTTGCCAGACTACCCAGGACTGCTGTATATCTCCTTTATCACCCTGCTCAGATGTCACCTTTGAGGGGCGTGGAACTTCTAGCAAGGGTCCAGCATAGAGTGACAAAGATGATTAAGGGACTGGAGCATCTATCGTATGAGGAAAGACTAAGCGAGCTGGGCCTGTTTAGCCTTGAGAAAAGAAGAGTGAGAGGAGATCTAGTAAATATATACCTGAGGGGAGAATGTAGAGAGGATGGGGCCAAACCCTCCTTGGTGATGGCCACAGGACAAGGGGTAATGAGGACAAATTAAAATACAGGAAGTTCCATCTCCATAGGAGGAAGAACTTCTTTACTGTGAGGGTGCCAGGGCCCTGGAACAGGCTGCCCAGAGAGGTTGTGGAGTCTCCGTCTCTGGAGATCTTCCAAACCCGCCTGGATGCCACCCAGTGCCATGTGCTCTCGGTGTCCCTTCTTGAGCATGGGGATTGGACTTAATGATCTCTAGGGGTCCCTTCCAACCTCAACCATTCTGTGAGTCTGTGTAACAAGGTCAAAACAAACAAAACACCTGTTCAGGCTAAAGTGCCCTTGTCTATTTAATGGTTCCTGTGGACACCATTAAATGCCTGTGGTCAGGCTGGTCGCAGTTTTCTATTTTTTGTTTTGTTTTGTTTTTATTTTTTGTTCTTTTTTTTGTTTTGTTTGTTTTGTTTTTTGAAGTATTCTGAGAGGTTAGGGGGAGAAGGGGACAAGAATATGCACAACGGGCAATATGGGGGGTGCTGTGGACTCACCATGGCAGAGCTGCATCTTCTGTTTTGTTCCCAGTTCCTTCCCTAATCATTCCCCAAATCTGATTCCCTTTCTTGCTCCCCACTGAGTTGATGTTTTCCATGACCTAGCCCAAGAACCCCGGATCTCTTCCCTCAGTGGTAATTAATAATTTAGAGCCTAGTGCTCAGTTAGCAGGGAGTCAAACCACTGCATTTTTTTCATTCTGTTCCACTTAGGGCTCAGATGTGACTGAAGTTATTCTCATTCGGTTCCAAGCTAACAGTAGTTCATTTGCTGTTTCCATGCAAAGAAACGGACTGAGTCATACGAGATGCCCGCAGCACAGGGCTTCAGCCGAGCACGGACACAGGTTACCACAGCTCGTCCCTCTCCAGAGCCCTGGCACCTCAGTACCCAGCACAGCGTCCCTCATGTCCTATGTCCTGCACTCTGGAAACCAGTTTATTTCTATTTTCATTCCTCATCCTTTAAATAAAAATCAGCTAACAGAGAACTGTCCACTTCCAGGAGGCTCCCCATCAGTTCATGAAGCATGAACATAGCCACATGCACTTTCCCCCATTATATCCCCATTAGATCACAAATAAACAATTTTCCACTTATTCTGAACTTTATAGTAATTTTTGCCAGTTTATACCATACACGTTCACCCATGTGCCAATCTCAGTCAACAGCTAGGGCCCATTCTACAATATCAGCACCGTTGCTGCTGAGCCTAACCTGTGCACCACAGTGAGCCATTCCCCAATTTAACTTAAAAATTAAGCAACATTTTGACAAAAAAAAATCTACACTTTAAAATTTTGCACTGGTTTCATTGCTAATCTATTTTTTTCTTATTCTCACACTCATTTTGTGTAAAGCACGGACACAGTATGGGAAACATTCTTCCCTTTCCAGGGAACATCAGTGCAAATAATCAGTTTAGCTATTTAGCTCTTGCACTACAATGTTATCTTCCTTGACTCTCTATAAACAGATTTGAATCATGGTCTGCCCATTTTCTGATATACTTCCTAGTACTCATGCCTTGAGAAAGCTGTTATTATTTGCTTTTATGCTTTTAGCAATTTTCCCTCTCTCAGAAAAAAATGGGGTCTGTCCTTATTTTGGGTATTACCTCTAAATCAACAGAGTTTACACTGTGCTCTATCTTCCTTCTTTGGAAATTATTTCAATTTTGATAGATATCTCTTCTTCTTACAGCCTCTTTCACTACTAAGCATGACAGTTTTTTTCCTTCATGTTTTAGCACATTTTTGATTGGTTGTGTATATTTATTCTGAGCTTCTAATACTTAGTCTTTAAACAGTTTTTATGCTTTCTATAAATATTTTACCCATGTATTTTTCTTTTGAATTCCTTTTTAACCATTTTTTTTGTATTTTTATCTTGTTTCTGTTCTTTCTGTTCTTAAAATTAAACTTTGTGAAGGATTTATTTGTTTCTTTTTCTTTTCTTTCCTCTCACAACCCTACAAGGATACAGCTTTTGGAGGAAGTTTTCTTTGTGGGCCCAACAAGGTCCAGCCTACGGTGACTGTCACAGAGTCTCTCTGTGGTCCAGAGGAGCCACCTCTGTAAAACAACCTACCTAATTTTGTCCGTCTGATGAGCTAAGTAAACAGTAGTATGTTGCAGATCTTTGCAGACCTGCATCAATGTAACCAATGCATCAAGCTAAGTAAATGTTAAAATAAGCAGCCCTATAGCTGGCACTCAGAGAAACACTGTGCTCAGTGATGTGGGGCGGTGCTTTGGCTTGTTAAGCTGTGAGATGCTGCTCATCCAGGCAGGATGCTACACAACAGATCCATTACAGAAAGTATGAGTCTGCAGAGTGGTTTCTGGACTCACAGGAGAGCTGGGAGATGCCCAGCCTGCTGAAGGTTCAGCCTGAGCAAAGCACTGAGAGCATCTCCCCGCGACAAAGCGTGGCCATCTGAAGCTTGGGAAGAGCATGTGTGTTGACATGAAGTCCCTCAGGAGGGCCAGGAGCCCAAGAGGAAGCTTTAAATCTCATTCCCAGAGTCTAACACAGCCAACCTTAGAATAGATGCTACAGAGGATCCCAGGGAGAAAACCAGCTTGTTCATCCCCTCAGATATTTCTGCCCGGTCCAGCTCTGAGAAACAGCTGTCCACTAAATTGCACAGGTGGCTCTGTGGGAATAAGGAGTAGCAGCTTGGAGGAACCCACTTGACAGTCAATAGCAGGACATGGTTTGGTTGGTGGCAGTAATTATTTAATTTATATTAAATAATTAAGTAATTTATGACTCCAGCCATTGCCAAGTCTCTGTCCAGGCATATATCTGTGCATGTGTTTCACAGGAAGTGGGCAGAGACCTTTGGAGACACGGCTGGTTTTGCTAAATAACATAACTAATAAGTAAAAGCTTCAGGGACTCTGCTCTGTGCCTGTGTGCAACTGAAGACAGTTTGTATCTACACCTCCACACCCTTCCACAAAACTACGAGACCCCCCTCAAGTACAGCAAAAGGTACTGCCAGTGGGGAGCTGTCTATGAGCTCTACTGGCCCCCAGACTGTCCAGGAGAGCCGTGATTACCCAAACCAGATCTGCATTAGGGAACCTGCTAAGAGTTAAACAACCTGGATGACCGCAGCTCAGCACCTGAACGCTCAGTGCACATGCACAGAGCCAAGGCAATCCCAGCAGGGATCTCCTGTTCCTCAAGTCCACCCATACTTGCACACACCAGGTACCATGGACATGCACCCACACTGCGGGGCTCTGATCGGGCATAGATGGGAGGAGGACTGCTTTGCCATGCCAGGGCTGGTGGGCTCTTTGCTGGACTCTTCCAGGGTTGTGCCACATCCTAGCACAGAATCAAAAGCCAGGCAAGCCCCACCAACTGCAGACTCAGAGATGGTCTGAAATGGAGCCTGATTTCCTGCGGCCCAAGATTTTCCCAAACCTTTTAGAGCTCATGCAGCCCTTCCCACAACTTCAGCAATTTTTATGAGGACAGGTTGTTTGTAACAGATGAATTAAAGCCAGGATGTCCTGCTCTTAGTTGTGCTTGTCAGGCAATGTCACCACGCTGGCATCTGCATTGTGCATCCATCAGAAGGAAAGCAAAAATCAGTGCTTTGCAGCTCTGAATCATGAATCATAGCGGGGTCCTGGATGCATTGCCTCTGGTGTACAGAAAAGAAAGTGTCTGTTCCAAGTGTGCAATCCCCTTGCAACACCTCATCTCAAGAGGTGCATGCTCCTCTTCCCTGCAGTGCCTCCTCCTGCCCAGAACCAAGGCCATGCTGCACATCCCTGGCAGGCTGTGGCACTGTGCTGCTCCATGAAACAGGACATTTCCTGAGTCTACCTGTGAAGGGGAGGCCGCAGCCATCATCCTGTCTCTGTCAGCAGAGCCTTTGGCACAGTGTGATGGGTTCATAGTGACAGCTACCGCAATGAAAGGAAAGAATCCATCTGATTGTGCTTGCAATCAGATGTAGACAGCTTTGCAGGAATGGCTTTACTGAAATTGTTTTGATTTTCTTGAAATTACATATCTTTGGCAGAACTTTTGCCCTTTTTTATGGTTGGGTGCTTGTTGTAGTTGGGTTTCATTCATAGGCTTTCTTCTATGATTTTAAGAAGAAAATTGTAAGGAACAACTTTGAGCAGTCAGTGTTGAACAACAGGTGCCACAAAAATCTCAAAATACTTCTTATTAAAACATTGTTTCTACATTCTTGATAATAATAATTTGGAGATTAGCAATATATTAGCAATGATATTAGCAAAATATTAGCAATGATATCTCAATATGAAATATTAGCAAGCACATCTCAGCCTGTTTTATCCTGTGATTCTTCCTTGCAGTTAGCTCTTGTACACTGAAGGTAATGTGCATTGTTTAAGATCTGCCATAGCAACCAAGCACTTATATTTTTCATAATAAAATTTTGTTCATAAATCAGGCTTAATTCAGAGGCAACCCATTACCCTGTTGCTGTAACACTGCTGTTCATAAGTGATGTGCCCAGATTTAGTATCAACATCTATTTACTAAGCATTAGATGGCTGAGAACAATTGTTTGGTGTGAGTTGTTGCATTAATAAATCAAGGAATAAAATATTTGTGATACACAATTTGCACCACAGTCCTTTAAGAACGTATTTGGCTTCCTGGAAATGATGACTCATGGTTTGGATGTGCAGAAATGTACCAATAACATAACCTTTCAATCCTCTAATGCCAGACAGATCTGTATAAACCCGGACGCTGTGCTGCCCAGATGGATGGTACGGCGAGACGTATATATAGCATCACTTCAGACTCAGTCATTTTGCACTGTGTGGGAAAGATAAAAAAGGGGCAGAACATGACACTGAGGTCACTCTGCTCCCAGAGCCATGTTCTATCAATTCATCCGCGATCAGCCTCTGCTTCTGCCACCCATATGATTTAAAAAGTAACAGTTTCTGGAACAAGTCCTCTGTTCTGCCATGTTTTAGAGGATCTTTTTGGTGAAGCTGTGTGCATTAAGTAAGTAAAGAGTAAGGAGAAGTTTCTGAAGCTGGGTCTAGCCTCTGGCAGAGCAAAGTGGCAGGACTCTTATGGTTTGGAACATTTATATAAAAATGTCATTGAAGAAGCCTCATTTATTACCTAGCACAGCCCATTAGCAATCAAAGAGGTGGTTTTCCAGACAACCACCTGGCAAGCAGGTTGTCACCAGCCAGGAAAGGTTTGTGCAGAGGGTCTGCCAATCATTAGACTTGCATGAGACCACAGTGTTCATATCCACCCTGACACCTCAAGTGCTTGTGCTCCTTCAGATTGATTTTACATATGTGTGCCTGGACCTGGACCTTGCTTAGATGCTGTGTGCAAAATGCAGACACTGGAATAAACTCTGTTTCTCTCCTAAACCTGGCCTGACTCTGCAGGACAAGTGAGCCACGTTTCTCCTCCAGGAAGGATGAGATCTGTACACAGCCAATACTATTTATGTCAATGAACCACAAAGATTTGGTGATGAATATCAAGTGGGATGGATGCCACAGGCACGTGGACAGGATGATGGGGATGCAGCCCATGATGGGGGTGATGATGCCCTGTGTAGGCATGAGGAGTAAAATGAGACAATGAAGAAGAAAGGAGAACCAGGTCTCTAAGTCCTTTCAGTCTCCTTGCTGTAAACAGTGCTGCCTTTTCTGACACAGTGATCTTCTTGCTGAAGTGCAGCTCTACAAAAATCAAAGTAACAGTTTTCCATAGGAATTGTTTTTATTTCCCTACAAGTCCATTCCGCATTAACCCTGCATCTGCCTCAAATGCTGCACTGCACCCGCTGCATTCCCAGGCTGGCCAGTCAGCTGGGCTCCTTGCCCAGATCTATGTCCCACGATGGTTGAACCCCCACGTGGGATAATCCCCGTGGGAGTTGTGTGGCTGCTGAGCACACAGGGCCTGTGGACACCCAGTGCCGGCCTCTGAGGGGCAAATGCTGTGTAATGATGTGAAGCTTGGATGAAATAAAGCAAGGTGTTACTTCCAACCTAATTTTTTTTTTCCCCTCAAGCGTTTTGCTTTTTGAGAAGTGCTGATGTTTCAGTTTTCTCAGACTGAGTTAGGACAAAATTAAAATTAAAAGAGAGAAAGAGAGAAAGAGAGAAAGAAAGAGAGAAAGAAAGAGAAAGAAAGAGAGAAAGAGAGAGAGAAAGAAAGAAAGAGAGAGAGAGAGAAAGCAAGAAAGAGAGAGAGAGAGAAAGAAAGAAAGAAAGAGAGAGAGAGAAAGAAAGAAAGAGAGAGAGAGAAAGA
>VZSV01000170.1:1340267-1408510 GCA_013398735.1 Nothocercus julius | reverse complement strand
AAGAAAGAAAGAAAGAAAGAAAGAAAGAAAGAAAGAAAGAAAGAAAGAAAGAAAGAAAGAAAGAAAGAAAGAAAGAAAGAAAGAAAGAAAGAAAGGAAAAGAAAGAGAGTTTCAAGATTTTTTCTGCCCAAGGGACATCTCTAGCCAAGGATGTCAGGAGTCAAGGAACTGTGAGCTGTACTTAGGGAAGGACCAGATGGGGTCTCATATTGCAAGGATACGTCCTTCTTTTGGCTAATGGCACAGCTATTTAATGTTAGCATCTCAATAACACTAGGAAAATAGATGTTGTTGTTCCAGCTCTGCCCCTCCTCATGGGTCCCCAACACTGCCACTGCAAACCTGAAAGGCCTATTCATAAAGCTACAGAAGAATCAACCTCCCGAGGTTTCCTGGGCTCCTGCACACTTCCAGTGCGGCACTTTCTAGACAGCTGTAGCTCCCCAGATGATGTCCAACCCAAACACATTCACAACACTGAGTTGGCACCAGGCTGTATCAATTTAGCAACCCCGTGCAGACATAGGTAACAGATAAATCACTGAGGATACTTCCGCCCAGTGGGAAAAATATTGTGAGAAATAAAGCACCACTAGATCCTATTTTGTCGTGGGACCCTGTTATGCAGTTGGCAGTTGCAGAAAGGTCACTTTGTCCCTGCAGATCCCTGGCACATGAGCCCCTGGGGACAGGATGGGGCCATCCACCTAGGCCAGAGCTGTTTGGTGCAGTTGGAGTGAGCGTGCAGTGCTGGGGCACCAGGATGCACAACCCACTTATTCCAAGGAGAAGCCAAAGCCCAGGAGCCCAGGGGCCCCCTCTCTTCTGATGGGGCTGCTGATGGGGTAACTTTATGCCCACGGGCCCCCTGATGCTGCCGGAATCAAAAGCGATGCTGCTGTCCCCAGCTTGCCGTGTGGCCTCCCCCTGCCCCGACGCATTCGCAGGGCTGTAGCTGGCACGTGGCGCACGCTGCAGCTGCATTGCACAGCTGGGGGCATCTGGCAAGCAGCTGTGTGTGTCGGCACGCGCTAGCAAGGAGCGAGGAGCAGCTCCTGCAGCGAGGGGCAAGGGGCAGCCCCCGTACCCTGTGCACTGGGCGCCGCGGGTCTAGGGAAAGGAGACCTCACTCAGACAAATGAATCCTTTGGTCTGAAGCACAATCCTGGCCACGTCTCTGCACTCGCAGCACCGCACCGGGCGCTCACCAACATGCAGGCACTGGGAGGGATCAAAAACGTGCAGTGTGTTTATTCCTACAAGGAAGCCTGAGCCTGTCTGACATCCCAGGGCATGTGCTGGCAGTGATGGATGCGAGTCCCTGGGACTAGCAGCCCCAGCCTCGCATGCTCCTTGCTCTGTGCATGTATTTCTAGGCAGGGCAACACCAGCAAGGTGGTGGCTGCGGCTTCCCCAAGCCCCCTCCATGGGCACCAGCAGTGTCTGATGAGGAGGACAAGGGTCCGCTTGCTCAGGGCTGCCTGTTGCCTTGCTCAGCCCGGCTGTTCCCTCCCTGGCAGGCACAGATCCAGAGCACCACCACCTCCAGCAGGCAGTTTTACTGGCTGACACTATAAATGTACTGTGCTCTCATGGATTTGATGCTGTTTTTATGAACTTGGAGCTCAGCGCGGCTGTTTAGTTTGAGATGAGCGAGGAATGTATTAATAGTTGGGTAAAGCGCACTCCGAGCTTCTAATCTGACTGAGCTGTTTGCTTTAGGGAAAAAAACACTTCACTTTTTCCATTCATTACTATTCTTTGTTAGTGGCTCGAGCACCCGCCCACAGCACACCGGAGGCTGCGTTAACCCCTCTCCCCCTGCACCCCAGCCACCCACGGTGCCCGTGGAGAGGAGAGAGCTTCCAGCAGAGCACATTGCAAGTCCTTTTACCTTAAAGTGTCCTGAAAGATGCAGGAATGAATCCTGTGCTGTCCGGGGGAGTGGTGGCACAGGGCATGGGCTCACCCTTAGCACAGATGCACCTACATATGTGAATGTGAGGACCCCTGGCACCCCCTCCTAGCTGTCAGGGTCTCACCCACTGTCATTGATGGATCCAAGCTGCTGGGAGAAAGCACAGCCTGGACCTCGGGGTGGCTTAACTGGGATGCATGACCACCAGGCTAGTGTCTACCCCAGCAGGAGACTGCAGGTCATGTCCTGACCGCCCAGCCGCTGATGCAGGGAAAGTGGAGCTTGTTCACCCAACAATCTTCTGATTAGACAGGGGCTGCCGGGGCGTCTTCAGCCTCTGGACTGCCCAGATTCTGCCGGGAACACCGCTATTGATTTACGTTCAAATTAGGATCTAAGAAGTGTCCTGCTAAGTCTCTTATCCAGCGTGAACTTTCCATAAGCAAGGCTTTATTTTTAACTCCACAAGGCCTAGAGAGGGGCTGCCTTGCAGGGGGAGTGAGGAGATAGCCATGCGGGAGCCTATCCTGGGTGCTGGAGTGTCCCGAGCACCAGCACAGCGGGAAACCAGCAGCCGAGTGTCACGTCAGCATCCAGCACATCAGCCTCCTGCTAGTGCCTCGGTGGAGAGGCGAGTGCTCCGCTGGGAGAGACTGTCCTAGTGGAGGAATGAACGGGGCGAAACCAGGGGAAGCACAGAGCTCCATGGAGAGGACACCTGTGGGTGTGAATCACTGTCTGGCAGCCTAAGGGCAGCCTGGGGACAGGGATGCACGGGGGAGGAGAGAGCAGGGTGCAAGGGGACTCGAGGGGCTTGGGGAAGGATGGATGCGACCCTGAGCCACGTGCTCTAGGTGACCCTACTCGAGCAGATGTTGGACCAGATGATCTCTAGAGGTCCCTTCCAACCTCAGCCATTCTGGGACTCAGGGATTCTGTGCACTGTGCAATGTACCACTGACTGCAGCGGGACCAACCACAGGCAAACTGGCCCAGAGTACAGATGCATGGCAGATATGGAAAGACATGCTGCTTTTTTTTGTGGCGTAGATGCGTGGGGCAGCACACCAGCAGCAAGCCAGGATGCACAGATCCCATGAGAGCTTTGCACGGCAAACCTCAGGCCAGACCCTGCAGCCTCTCTCCCACGAGACCCGCTGCGCTGCCTGGTGCCCATGGCCTCCGTGCACCCTCAGGGCATGTCAGGACTCAGGCCACCATGAGCATGCACCGCTGTCACCTCACCCTGTGCTTCCCAGCCCCGCTGGATTATGAGGATGTTTTTAAAGAGACGTACAAAGGTTAGCGGAGCCGGGCAGAGCGCTGTAAATCACCGCCGGGGGATGGAGCGCTGCGGAGGCTCCTCCAGGAAAAAAGCAGCCCACACACAACTCAGGGAAGCGAAGCGGGCCAGCCCTGTGCAAGCGGCGCCTGCAGCAGCGCCGCAGGTCCCCCTGAGCCAGGGACAGCAAAGCGATGCTGGGGCCTTGCAGCATGGCTCAGCTCAGCCCTTCCACACCAAAAGTCTTCCTTTTCAGCCCAAACCCTGGAGCCGATCAACAGATACACTCGTCTGCAGCGAGCATTTATTTCCCATGCACACCAGATTTTTCACACAGGCACAGCCCCACAGCTAGCCTCTGCAGCATGTTCCCAAGCACTTTGTCCTATCCAGTTTTAAGTTACTCCAGCAATAGCGAGCCTGCTCTGTCCCCTGGGGAAGCACTCTGCTCTCATAGAGCTTGCTGCCCGGAAGATGGGATTTTGCTGATATACAGCCTGCATTTTCCTCCAGTTAGGTTCATGGTGGAGCTCCCCACTGCAGAGCCACAGGCAATTTCATCTCCTCTGCCTCTGTGGTACTTATAGTGTTTGCCTATTTGCAGTGACCTTTCTGGTCAGCTATTATTCCCACTTGTAGCTCTTCTGCCCTTTAAGTATGTCAACATCTCATCATTTTGTTTAACTTTGCATGGGAGATGGGATCTCATCAGAGCTGTGCAGAGGATTCCTACCAACGCTTTCCAAAACCATGTCAGAACTTCACATCTCCAGCTTTTCACTGCAAATTGTTGTTTGATTAGAGCTTGCTGGCCTCATCTTCCAAATGTGACTTGAATGATGAAGAGATTTGCTCCTCCTGGTCGCACAGACTGGCACATTCCCATGCCCAGTGTGGGCGTTTGTCATTTATCTTGCATAATAGATCTTGCTTTATTGGTGAGAAAGAGTGAAAAAATAAGTGTTAATATTGAATTTCTCACAGCAAGCATTAGGAAAGGTCCCTGCTTTATACACATTATGGTGCACGGGTCAATTTAAAAAATTTCCTCCACTAATGTACAGTGATAATTAATAAGATAACCCGACAAACCAAAATACTAGCAAATCAGCCTGCAATGAGCCAAGCACAAGAGCACAGGATTTCAAACCATTAGGAAATCTCAAAATCAATTCTCACTGAAGTGTTGAAATTTACTTAACCAGAAACACAAAAAATGAACTTTTATACTACCAAATTATTATACCAAAAATAGCAGCATGATAGCTAATCTCTAATAGCATCTAATGGCATACATAAATGCTAAAAATAAAGCAAAAGAATAAAGCATATTTGCTTAATCAAATAACATTTTTGCATTGAAATGTTTCTAACATTTTGGTTGCAGATATAAAGCCTGAAAGCATTAATGATTCACTTAGACATTTTTCTTATAATAATCAGCATTGAAACCAAGCCATTTCTATGTGCTCTCCACAACAGCATCCAAGAGAAAACACTCTATCAAAAATTCCTACGTAAGTTCTCGCTCTCAGGATCCCAGAGCCCAGTTGAGCTCCACGGGACCCTCTATAGCTGAGCACCCAGAGGGAGCTTGGTGGCCACGTCAGCACAAGTACTTTCCTGCCTTATTTTAATTGAAATTGTCTGGAAAAGCTCATCAGTGGGGTGAAGTAGCACCTTGAAGGCAAAAAAATATACTAACATAGAAAATCTCAGTTCTAATTTCCATTATATGTACTTGAAAATAAACTAGAGAATTGTTCCCGGTGGTGCCTCTTCCCTGTGCAGCATCACGTTAGCGGAGTGAAGGGGCCGCGCGCTCTGGAGCCGGGCAGGAGCTGCTCTCTGCTTTGGTAGAGGTGCCAATGGCAGGACGGTGCCAAAGATGACACAGGGGCTGGCACAGGTGTGGGACCAAGAGCAGGATCCCGGCAGAGGTGTCCACAGCTCCCTGCTCCCACTGAGTGATGAGCATCGATCCCATGAGCAGATTGCCAGCACCCTGCCTGCTGAAAGGCAGGGAGCCCAGCTCTCGCTGAGTCTCTGCTGGCCCATTTAACCTCTAATTTGGGAAAAAAATCTGTCATCCCACTCTGACAGGCTGCCAACTGCTGCTCTAGATAATCTCTTTAAATAGAATGAAGTGAATTCTCCACTCCACTGATGTCATGGGCAAAATTCCTGTAGGATTTGGTGAGATCCAGGTCTGCCTGTGGTCACTACCAAGCAAACAGCACGAGAGTCCTTCTGCCAATCACACCTGGCTGACCTCAAACTCTGGCCATGGCTCAGTCTGGATTTCAGCTTAGTTCAAGTTACATGTTCTTTCCGCCCTGCAAGTACTAGGTTGTGTGTGTAACTGTAGGGGAGAATCATCAGTTTGCCTGGGGTTGGTGTGTGCATCACTTTGGCACTGGGACAGTAGATGACACTTAAGTTCACATGAAAAGCACTACTGGAGCCCCCACACCACTGCCTGTCCATCTGGGGGATCACATCTCTCATCAGACACTTTCTCCACGACAAAGCGCATGGGTAACACTGCTCTGATAATCTGCTTTCCATCCTCCCCACATATGGTCATGAAACCATAGATAACAAGCAGTTTCTTTAATGCTCATGTAAAGTCATCGCTGTTCCTCAATCATGGGGAGTTATCTGGCCGGGGATCACAGGAGATTCCCATGCAGATGGTGTCATCCCTTCCCACACAAGGATGGTCTGTAGGGATACCGGTCACTCCCGGACATCCCAGACATACCAGGCACAGCGTGCACGGCACCCTGGCACCCTCCACAGGGAAGTAACTTAGTTCAGAAAGAAAAGACATCAGGTTGGGTTGTAGGTCCACAACCATTAGGAAGTGCTCCCTGACCCAAGGGATCCATGGCTGTCTGGAGAGGGAGGAATTATTTTCTGCTCATAATCCTGAGCTGAGTTTCAGGGTCCCAGGCTGGAAGAGATCTAGATGACTGTGAAGCTGAGTGGTACCCCTGCAACACACATCAAACAGCCCTCTGTGCAGGCTTATTTCACCCCATCTAAACTCAAGACCCCAAACTCAATCTTCCTACTTGGCACTTGTTCAGAAACCTCCCCCTTGGAGTGAGTCAGCTCCCGACCCTGCCAGATCCTCCTTCTGTAACCTTGGGTGAGCCCTGCCATTCCCTCAGGACTAAATCCTGATGTTGTTCAAAAGCCTTTTTTTTTTTTTTTCTCTTCTTATGGAAAATGTTGATTTCCAGGAAATGGTCAAAGACTCAAAGCCTTGGATCTCTTGCTGAACTGCTTTAGTCAGAATTTGAATGCTGTGGAGGAGCTGGGCTGACCCTGTCCTTGGATGTGGTGGGAGATGTAGGTGAGGCAGGCTGGCAGGGAGCCTAGCCCTCAGAAGAGAACAAGGCCAGGAGGAAACCCAAGCAGTTAAATTCCCGGGGGATGTGCAATGAGATTCCAAATTGCAGTTCCAGGACATTCACTTGTTGATCAAAAAATAGAAAGATTGGTTTCATGGAAAACCAATTATTTCTGCAACATGTTTTCTTTAAATGCAAAGGATTTTTTTTTTTTTTTTAATACCAGTCTCCCTCTATTCCCGTCTATAAAGCTGGGCAAGAGCCATGCTTCTGTCTCTCTAGCCTATTTATGTGGGACACGCTCCAGAGGTAGGGCTGTCTCCTGTGCTGGTTTAGAAGGCCTGCACTTGTTCTGGCCATGCTCACGCTAGCAGCATTAGAAAAAGTGACAGTGTGTCAGGCTGTGCTGTCCCCACAAGAGTTATCATTTAATATGGTCCATACAGTGATGAGCTATACAGACACTCCCTTCCACTCCTGCATCTGTACCTAGAAAAAAAGCACATTTTCACCCAAATGCACACATTCACACATATACACAAACACAGGTGTGCCTGTGCCAGACAATTAATCTGGGCAACACTGTGATACAAAATATTGTAGGCGCTTCATCAGTGGGACGGTTATACTGCTTGTGACACCATTTGACCAATACTACGGAAAATCAAAAGTAGTAAAGCAATAAACCAGTATATCTGTGCTGCACTGTGGATGGGTGACTACCTGGAAGTGTATGTCCTTATCACTGCATCACTTTGCATTACAGGGATTTCTAGGGCTTTCTCTGAGCCACTGATGGGTACAGGACACATTATGTTAATGCAAAATTATCCCTAGATGTGGTTTCCCGCTGCCAGCAAGGAGACAGGTCTCCATCCATGCTGAGCAAGAAGGGATTTTTTGCAGAGTCTCTTTGCAGGGCATGGGTTTCACCAAAGGAGGAGGACACATCCCCGCTGCAAGAGGCAGGCTGGGCAAAGATGTTCCTTGCAGACGAGGGAGCGCTGTCAGCTTGGAGGACTGCAGACACGGTCAGCCAGAGGTCTGGCGCTGCTCAGGAAGGGATGCATTTCCTAAACTGACTCTAGGGGTCATCAGCCTTCAGCTTTTCTTATTGGACTTGACAACTCACTTACCCAAACTCTCTGAAGGCAGCTGTCCCTAAGGGCCTTTAGGAGACCCAGACAGCCCGTGGATAAACAAACACTGTGTGTTTGCTGAAGGATGCAAGCCCAAATACAGCATTTCCAAACAGGGAGGCCGAGGCTGCCCCTGGAAGGGCTCCCTGCTGCAGGCTTGGGCCGGCCTCAGGCACTAGACCTTCCTGAGGGGAAACCACACGTACTTCTGTGCAGCATTCAGAAACCAGGTCTGAAAGGAGCCAGGACCTGTCAGCATGGGAGGCTTGTGGAGCACCAGACTGCCCAGGGATGGTGGAGGCTAAGCCTAGCTGGGCAGAAAGACCAGCAGACATATCTAAACTTTCCCCAGGCAAATTGTTAATCTGCTCCCTACAAATGCCTCCTTGTAGGGAGCATCTTCAGAGCAGGGACTATGTCCTGAAGCTACTAGAAGTAGATAAATATTGAATGTCACAGTTAATTAACTGGCAGCTCCTCTCTGCGTGGCCACCAACTAAAACTAACCCCCTTTCTGACAGGGTAAATGAAAGTGCTCTGAGCTGATGGTTGTATTCATTCTCCACCATCTTAAGAGAAGCAGCTCCTTCTCAGGGCATCGATAAGCTAAGCTGATGGTGAAGCAAAGACACCACAGGGGAAGAATTTGGCCAAAAGTCCCTGCTTGTGAGCTCAGAAGTATCTATAAAGGACTATTCAGGGTTTTCCTAGGAGTATGTTGTTACTTTGAACTTGCTTCAAATCTTCTCGCAAGCTGCCCTGGATTGCCTATCCTACTGTTTCCCAGTAAGGTTTTCTTCAGAAGGAGTAGTGCAAAGTAAATGAGGATGTTAACTAATGGCAGAGCAGCTCATAGCACCAGGTCCCCCTCCAAAACTGCTCTATGATGTTACTCAGGGAGCGAGCACCCACGTGAAGAGCTGAAACTCAGGCCACGCCACAACACGCTCGCCTCTTCCTGCCAGTTTAATAGCAAGAAGCCACAGCAAGATGCTTCTAGCTGACCCAAACAAAGTACACCAGCAGTATTACGTCAGTCTCTAAATGGATATTGTTCCATGGGATGTTTAGATTGCGCTGTACTAGCAGTTTCTGTCTGAAAACCCTCTCAACCAGCCTCTTAGGAGGAATGTCCTTGGTGTGTAGCAGGGCGATATCCCTGTGGTCTTTTGGAACAGCAGAGAGCTGGATGGATAGAGAGGAGCAGTAGATGCTCCACTGGTAGTGGTGGGCAGAGCTGCAAGACAGGGAGGCAAAGAGAGAGAAGAGTGGTTGGAGCTCAGCTGGAAGTAACTAAAGTACCGATAGGCTGGAAGAACTAACGCAGTGAGGATTCAGACCTAGGAGCAGTCTTGATTCACTTATCCATTGCACTGAACACCCAGCTGCACTGGGATCCAGGCATAGACTGGCAAGAAAGCCAGAAGTACAAGAAGAAGAAAAGGAACTCAGTGAGCTGGGAGATACAGAATCCTAGATTATTCACCTTTCAATATTTTTAATTCAGGAGACGGCAGAGAGGACTTGCTGAGTTCATCACCACTGACCCATTTGGTAACCATGCTGCCCACGCTGACCTCTTCCCAGCTCTCCTCAGGCGGCTGAGCAAGTGAGGAGTGTGTTCTAGCAGTTCAAGTTGGTTTTGAAATAACCTTATTTCAGATAAAATGCTGCCATTTGGAGATTAGGAGAAATTTTGTCTCTAACTGCTATAAAAACTATGAATTTCCAAATGCCCAGTCACATGCATTTTAAAGAATGACACAAGGGCGAATTGAAGTAATTCTGTTTGGTATTTTTTTTTCTTTTACTTCTTTTTATGAGTTATACTGGAATAATAAAGTCAGTAGGATATAGAAACAAAAAGTCAAAACAAAAATTCAGAGTGTTTCACCAGCTAATGTAAAAGCCAAACATCTTGACATCAGCAGAATGTTTCATTTCAATGGTTTCTCTAAACAAATTTAATTCCTATGGAAAGTTTCCATTGAGATGAATTGGCAGAATTGCCAGCTCTTCTGTCAGGGCACAAGCTGTCTCCGTGGCCGTGCACATCCTTGTGCAAACAGGAATGGTACACAGGCACCAAAGGCTTTCTTCAATACGTTCTTCAAATTCATCACGTGGGGATCACCACATTCCTGCTGCAGAGATGAGCATGAGCTCTTGGTCCAGCTATCTTCCTGACGTGTGTGAGAATCTGTCTGGGAAACCACCAAGCCAGAAGCCACCTTAAACTGGATCACTTGGAACTGGGACAGCACCACAGAGGAGGCTATCGCCTGCTGTTGATGTCTACCAGCCCCTGTCCTTTGAGGGAACACCTTGTATCAGTCACGGGCACAGAAATGAGCACATGGACTTTGTAGCTCACCCACTCTTAAACCAGTGCCAGGCAGTGCAGACAGCAGTACTTAGCGCCCACCCTCACTGCCCACCCCATACACCCAGGGGCTGTGGGTTTGGGGGACTGTAACCACTTTCAATCCACCATAAAACCAGTGACAAGGGTTGGCAGGAGACAGATGTGCCCCTTGAATACAGTCTAGGCCCAGATTTTCTGCAGATGACAGAAGTCCACTGGCTGGGACTGCTGAAGCTCTGACCATCCCTTGCAGCACTCCAAGCACCAGGGCTGGAGAAGGCCATGCTCTTTCCCTGAGGCACAGCAAGCCTCCAGTGCGAATCCATCTGCAGACTCGGTTGTCCCCATCCAATGTGCCAGCTCAGAACTGGCTGCAGTGCCTGTCACCCGGGCCAGAGCTGAGCTTGCAAGCCATGATGAGAGATTCACAGGAAGGGATGCACCTCCCCATGGAAGGTTGAGGGTTGTGGCAGCATTTGTGACAAACTTTGTGTGGCATTCATCACTCTGAGGTCTCTGAGCACTGCAAAGCTGCTCCTTCACCTTGGATGCAAACCCAGTAGCAGCCTGTGTCCAACTGTAGTGCTCACAGCAGGAGCTGGGCAGGAAGAGTTTTGTCATTCCAATAAAACCTCTCACAGCTTCAGAAAATGTTTCCAGCGCACACCAGCAGCAAACCAGAACATTGCAGTGATTTCCATGAAAACCATTGACCCTCCTGAGTGTCCTGCCATGGCAGGAAAACAGCTGTGGTACAGGAAGGAGGAGCAAGACCTTCTCTGGAGCCGGTAGTGTAGCAACTTGGTTGCAAGTGCCCTGGACCCCAGCTGAGCACTCATATCACCAGGCTAGTGGGTTTATATGGCCTGTCCTACTGCAACTTCTACTGTGTAAATAAAGAAATAACCACTTGAACTTGAGCCCAAGTCAGTACCTTAATGAGCAGACTGTCATCCAACTTTCCCTTCGACTTAATGAATATTAATTTACTATACACAATTGAGCAGCTCCACCAGGATGGGGAAGGATTGCTTCATCCCAGAGTGAAACAAGTGCTCTGCTCTTCTGGGACACAGAGGCCTAAGGTCAAGTCTCCACTTTACTGTCTTCTCTCCTCCCAGCTGTGTCCTGACCAGTAGGTGATCAGCTGTTACAGGATGGTCTCTCTCTGTCTTAACAAGACTTTCCTTCCCAAACTCCAGCAACCCTTCCACATGAGACTTGAACTCAAACTGGTACATTTCTATGCAACATTTTAGTTTTGATTATTCTTTTCCCCTATTAAACCCTACTGTAATGGAAAATACCCAGCTAATACAGAAGCGAGGTCAACGTTCACATGCAGGCTCAACACAGCAACAATAAGCTGTTGCTCTTCTGGGTCCCTAGGCAGAGCGGAGCTGGGCACAACAGCCTGGCTTTGCTATAGTCCACATGGAGAGACTGGTATTTACTTTTTGCACCAACTGCAATTCACAGAAAAGGTGAGACATTAGAAGACCTTCCTCTGCAGCGAAGCAAGCAACTCTTTATCAGCAGAAGCAGCTAGAGAACATGGTTCTCTGTGCACCCTGCCTCAGCCTCCCATGTGGTCCGGAGCAGGATGATGCGCTCCGACAGGACCTCATGTGAGGATGTGAAGGGGGCTTTGGGGAGTGGGGATGGGCTGCTTCTCTCACGCTGGGGAGAGCACAGCCTCCCAGGAGCATCCATGCCAAGAGTTCATGATGCTCTCCAGATGCTCCCTCTTCTGTTCACAAAGGCAGAGATTGACACAATAAACAAACTATTCGTAAAATTCCTCAGTGAGGGCAAAAAACCCACATTAAATGGAAACATCGATACCCCCTGAAAGAGTACAGGAGGGGGGAGCATTCCCGAGACCTGATGTTATACCAGTGGGTATAGAAATGGAAACATGCATAGGGCTAGATTTTTCAGCAGGGCAATTCACCAGAGAATATGAAGTTGCCACTCCACAGTCCCCAGGCAACGTATTGACTTGTTAAGCAAAGGAGGAAAGCAACATGCCTGCATATGGATCAGTGAGCTGGGAGGCAATTTCTGCAGGATGCAACACAGGCATATTCTTCAACCATCATTGCACGTTGTTCCTACCACTGCAAGAAATGCATATGGGGTTTCTCCTATCAGATTCCGCAGGCCTTCCTGTCCAGTTCCCCTGCCCTGGGGAGCACAGGCTGCTCTAGGCATGTTCACTACCTCATGAGAAGGTTCTGACCATCCTGTGTGAAGCTAGGTGATTTTACTTAAAGCCATTTGTCCTGAAGACTCATGAATATGGTAGAAGTTTGTCTTCCTTCTCAAAACAAGCAAGTTGCTTGCTTTCTGAATTTCAAAGAATAACTCAGAATAGCTCAGAATCACATTATTAAAAGCCCAGAATGGATTCTTTTAATCATCCTCTGACTTGAAAGCCAAGGCCCGTTTCCAGGTTCTAATCAGTATTTGCAAGCTCCTTCATGGCATCTGTCCTATGCCTCCTGTTGACCTCTGAGTAACCACAGGGATCTTGTGCTACCAGAACAGATTTCGTTCCATGAAATCCCTTCTCCTGGCAGTCCCGAAACGGCAATTCTCAGGGATGATAGTCCAGTTTGAAAAGGTCCGATTTTAGGTGCAGATCTAGTCCAAAGAGATGGGACTCCATCTCCTTGGACTCAGAGTCCAGGGGTTACTGGGTGTTTGATACCACCACGTCAATGTGCAATGTGGTTCAGTGTAGTCTGCACATGGGGATTCTCCAAGTCAGCAGAGCTGAGTGACCTGCTCTGCCTGTGAAGACCTGACCCCAGAACCACACACTTCTTGTCCTGTGAAACCCAACATCCTCACAGACCTATGATCTACCTAGATCACAGACGTACGTGATGTTAGAGTTCAGTGTTGCTCTAGAGCACCTCATGTGACTGCACTCACTAAGGAACTAGAAAATCACCACATTGCTCTGTGATGCATAGACCACCAGGACACCCATCTCCAGCCATATGGTGCTGGAAGGAAGGTGGAGCGCATCCTGGAGGGGATCTTTTGCTTGTACTAGGATGGATTGCAGTGTTTTGCCAGCATTACAGAGCTGAACTGTTGTTAACAACAGTCTTCAGCTACAGGCCTTTCGGAGCCAGGCCTGAAAACAGTCTAACCATAAGCAGGCCCTATACAGGAACATCTCCAAGAAGGATTCAGAAACAGAGTCTGCATGATCCTGCACACTCACATGGAGATCTGTTTTTCACACACCTTAGGTGGGCCTGTTACTATAACTCACAACCAGCAGTCGCTCCACTTCTTGTACCACATAAGCACTTGTGTCCAGGACTCACTGACAAGCTGAATACTGAACATGTGCAAGAGGGAAAGGAGGAAAAGGCTTCGGGTTTGCTATAAACTCTAACTGGCTTTGCAGAAGCAGAAAAGTCTTTCCCTAAGTTATTCCTGTCTTTCCATTGATTGCAAGGGGGGAAATGGCATTGTAGTTTCTAACCAAGATTTCACTGTAGTATTGCCTCTTCCCGATTTACCATCCTCAAATCCCACTGGAAGTACTTCAGCTGGTCTGGACCAACTTTTACTTTGGCAGTTCAGGAGGAAAATCACAAATGTCTGTGAATGTCACCAAAATATTCCCTAGATTTTCATCACTTTAATGAAGGAAAAAGAATAAAAAGCAGAGCAGAGAGTAGGGGGGAGGGCTGGAAAGGGTGCAGAGAGCAAACAAACATCATTTAGAAAAGCATGCTGTTATTCCTGGAAGTTGATTTGTGGAAACAGAATTTACAATGCCTATGAAAAGTTTGGCTATTCAATCCATTCCCCTTTGGAACGGGTAACCACAATGGCAAGCTCTCCCTCTCCACACACTCATATAGCGTGATCTCCAAACCCAAACAGCTCCATCCATCACAAAGCCTTGGATTTCCACCCAAGCTGCTTCGGTAAATGATCTGAGAATGACACAATGGGTAAAACTTGGCATCACAAATGAGGCCAGTAAGGAAAATTGCATTTACTTTTGCAATTTACTTTGCACTTTTTGCAAACTTTTGTTTACCCCTCCCTCTTTCTGCAAAAGCAAAATATTTTGGAGTTTGCTTCCAATATGTTTTCTACAAACCATAAAGTAATTTTTGCTGGTGACACAGGAAGATTTGGAGGGGGAGGAATCAAAGAGCAACCAATGAGAAATACATGAAAAAAAAAAAAAAAAAAGAAAGAAAGAAAGAAGGAAATATGGCCTTAAATACAGAGAAATACAGAGGTTTTTTTTTTTTTTTTTTTTTTTTTTTTTTTTTTTTGCATTCCTCACCAGAAAATACTAATGGAGAGACATAGGAAATTTCTGCTAACTTTTGTGGTGGCACAGCCCAAACCACACTCAGCACAGGGCTTCCTTCCCTGTGCCCCAGAGCAGAACACCTTGGGTGATGAGCAAACCTCTCTGCATCCTCCTGCTCACTGGACACATCAGAGCTGAAACCAGGGGTTCCTTCCCATTGCAGCTGAGTGATAGATGGTTGTATTAAAACCCAACCCCTCCTCCATATGTTTCTCTGACATGAGATCATAAAGCCAGTGGGGAAGAGCAGTTGTCTCTGATTCCCAAAATTCCAGGTGTGTCTTAGGGCCACATCCCAGTCTCCCTTCCTCAGGTAGAAAGGTTGCAGGGAGGCAGCAGAGTGTCTCTGACTGTCCTGCCCTAGCTGTCATGTCTACCATTATCTGTAGTCGCTATCTCTGTAACATCTCTTTTGATGAATCCGGAATTATAAGGGTTGTCCTAGATTCTCAAGGGCAGAATCACATTGATTTGGATCCAGATTAGATAACAGAAATATCCAATTTCTTCTTGCATAGATGAGAGGAAAATCTTATTTCTTCTCTGGGAGCACAGGAAAATGGGCTTTTGCCACTGCAGTAGCTGAGTAGAGAATTTCACTTTACTTCCTGGCGTGGCCAAACGTCCCTTGAAAAACATGAAAAGGCTTTTGAATCCTAGATCGTCCCCTTTAGTTTCTTCTTTTCCATCCTCTGCTTCCTTTTCCCTATCAGTGGTGTGGAAAACCTCTCTCAGCCCCAATCCCATCCATGTGTAGGTGCAGAGGAGCAGGGAGCCACCTCTTCAAACGCCCAGTGCTTCAGAAGACACCTGCGGGAAGAGCTGGGCTGGCTCTGCTCTCCATCACGCCAGTGTCATCCTGGAGCTTCTGGTGCCAGGTGCTCCAGCCTGATTGAAGCAAACGAAGCCCCTCGCGCATCCAGAGCCCCAGGGAGCAGCGCCAGGGAGCCTGGCACCCCGGGGCAGGGCTGGCAGGGGACTTCAGTTGCTGCAGCACTCTTACTAAATAAAGAGCCTTTTAAAATAAATTCCAGAACATGCATGTGCATCAGCTAGCAGTCATACTATTTAGGGACTCTGCAAAGCAAATAAAATGACTTAAAAAAAAAATACTATTTAGAGAAAACACTGCAGAAAGATCTAGAGAGAACTGTGTGTTTTAACATGGTCTGTTTACAGTGCATCATTGCTGGTCTGCCTAACACTGTGCTGTAACACAGCAAAAATGCATCTGCATTCTTTGAGTGCAAAAATACTCATGCACAGACATCACAACAGTATCACAGCTATTTTCCTTTCGCCTTGGCTTTTTGTTGTGTTGTTGTTGTTTTGGTTGTGTTTGCTTTTTGGTACTTTCCCAGCTTCTAGAAGATTGACCTAATATATACTTGGCCCAGACTAGTACTGTTAGTCAAATCACTAGTAATTAGCTGCACGGCTAAAGTACTGGGGCAGCTGGTAGCTAGGGAAGAGATCACCAAAGCATCTGTAGCTCTGTAGCCTGGGGATGCTGGCGTGGAGGCTGTTGAGCTCCATGAGCAGTGACCCGCGGAATTCTTGCTCCAGCACAACTCCTGGATCGGGGGCACACTGTCCACGTCCCACTCTCTCCCAAACTCCCTGCTCAAGCCCCTTTGGTCTTTCCAGTTTTGCCAGGACTTTGTGCTCCTCAAGAATTTCTTGAGCCCCAGGAAACTGTCATCGCCTCCCTGGAACAGTGCCCACTCACCCTGGTGTTCCAGCCAGGGGACTGGCTACCAACTCCAAAAGGTCCATTCTCAGAGCTTTTCCCACCTGTGTCACCAATCACCAAGGCTTGTAAGTTCACCTAGAGCTTCCAAGCATGGAAATTGTATTTCCTCCCCCTCCTAGGTTTCTTAGGCTGGGCACACAGAGGGCCAGTCTTCTGGAATGAAAATAATTTTGTGTCTAGCAAAATGCAAAATTAAACTCAGCAGATCTGTAAGTCCTGGGATGCTGGAAAAGTGCCTTTACAGCCACTAGGCTCTCCAGCTTCCTGAGGCCATGTTACACCACCGGCATGGGTTACATCTCTGCTGGGTTCTGCACCCTACATCACTCTTTTCACCACAATCAAGACCTTCAGGAAGAGCTTGATGGCAGCAGCTCTTGATTTTCCTGAAAAGTATTTTGTTTCTTAAAGCTGCTCCAGCACTCTCCATCAGCCTGCACAGAGACCTTCTGGCATCCTTCAGGATCCTCATTCCCAAAGGTAGGAGCAGCACCCATCTTGAGAACTGGCTTACCTGCAGTGCTCTGCTTCATGAAATCCACTCTGCTGAATAACATAGAACCAGCAGGGATTGCTGTTGAATTCCCTCTTAGGCAGGTGATTGTGCACTTAAAAGTTTGCAGGCAGTTTGGCTACATCATCCAATGCTTTCCCACTTCTTGTTTCTCCAGGCTCTACATTACTATAACATCCTTGCTATTTTTTTTAATTTCCTTTTGCTGGTTTACTGCTCCCCAGATTGCTCTGAATGAGCAGAGCACTTCTGGGACAGATTATTTACTAGAAGGTATTTGGTACATTGCTTTAATAATGAGAACAATTTTTTTTTTAAGTCTTACAAATATGTTTAAAATCTAAATACAATGAGGCAATGCAGCATCATTTAATAGTTCCAATAATATGCCAAGCCTGAGAATGACAAAAGCTGCCAGCAGGGTGCTACAAAGCAGGGTTCAGAACCCCACCGCTTTCAATTTAAGCAGAAACAGATTTCCAGCAGTAAGACATTTGTTAACCATTTTCAAGGCAGCAGGATGGGACTCGGAGCGAGCCCTGCTGCCTGTGTGTCACCACATTGCAAAATCTTTGGCACACACACATGCATCAGCGTCCTTGGAATTAAGGTCCTTGTGAAGACTTAAAGGCTTAGTGGACTAATATACTTAAGATGGATTTTCCCAAATATTATTCTAAGTCATTCAGAGACACTGTGTCCTGATGTTGGTAAGTGTGAATGAACGTAGCTCTAGGAGTAGAGTCGACATGTTCCAGCAGTGCTTCCTACAGGGCTGCATATGAGAACAGGGGGTAATCAGGGGCTTTTAATGACACTGGGACACAGCCCCAATGCTCTAGCAACAACCGGGGCCCTCTGCCTGCTCAGAGATCCTGTGAAATGTGGCCAGCCCTTGTCCGGAGCAGTCCCAGTGACTCCTCGGTGTCCCCAGCATCACTGTACCCGTCCTGCCCCATGGCTGCACATGGGCAGGAAGGGGGTGTGAGGCAGGGGGACCCAGAGCCTGGTCTGCCCTGCACCCGTCCATGTCACCTGGCCCTTCAGCCCGCCATGGATGAGCTGCGGGCTTGCCGATATGCAGCGCTGCGGCCCAGACCTTCTCCCACCGCAGGCAACGGCAGAGCTGGCAATCCAGCCCATAGGCAGGGGCTCGCCACGCGCTGCAGAAACCCGGATCCCGCTCAAGAGCGAGGCGCCACTCTTTATTTCCCCAGAGGAAAAGGATGAGAAAATAAAAAAGCAACTATTGACAGCAGTGCTAGTGAGCCAGCAGAGAGGATGGAGACCTAATGTAGTCTTCAGCAATCAAAACCAGCCACAGTTTGGTATTGGTCTCACATAGACCAAAAGTCCTAATAAACTGTTAATGAGAAAAACGATCATATTTATTACAGGAAAACAAGTTTATGATTACTACAGAGATGACATCATAACCCCCCGTGCCAGTTTAAACAATATTTGGAGAATTCATTTGTTTTGTACTATTTAAAATTCTAGTGTGGGAGCCTATTTTAAGTGTGTGTGCGTGTGTGTGTGTGTGTTGATGTATCCATGCTAATGTTTATTTTAATCTCTTATTTATAAAATTGATGTTCCTAGGCCTAAAATGGAAATTTTCTGTTCTGAAACATCTTTTAATTGTGGAAAATTATTGTATATATTTATGTTTTCCCTCACATTCATATCTGTATGTTTATCACCAGGCATGTGTGCACACACATATATACATGCTGGCACACACATAGAGACCGCACAGCTCAGCAAATGGTGTAGTGCAGCTGCTGATGCTGCCACACATGCAATATCTCACTTAAGCCCACAAGCACAAGGAAATGAGCAGAAGAATCACACTCTTATCCCCTCCTCATTGACCCTGCTGCTCCATCAACTGCATGAGAAGCCCAAAGGGCAGGGAACAGCTCCAGTGCACCAGGCGTGTCCCCACTGAGGTCTCCCATGTGGTGTTTTGGGTGGCATTTCCTCCGTGCAGTGATCCTACCAGGAGGGTGACGGGTTGCACTTCACTCGCTGCTCCCAGCTGGCTCCTGTCAGGTGGCTCCCTGCATCCCAGCATCCCAACATCCCTGCAACCACTCTTCTCCATAGCCAGCTGCCATAGGCAGAGTTAGCACTCAACCCTGACTCAGGACAAAGTATTTAACTACTAGGCTGACGCTGTCTGCCACTCAATGAGATCCTCAGTGCTCGCTTCCCACACTGGAGAGGGAGTCACAGCTAGTCACTGCTCCCAGCACCACGGCCCACCCCCAAAACACCCTGTTCTTTTAAATGAAGCCCTCCATTTCCTTGCACACACTCTCACGTAGAAATGCTCATTAAACAGTCTCTAGTGACACCAGACCAGGGGGTGCATTTCCCTGCCACCAGCTGTGGGGCTGCAGGGTGGCACGATGACCAGCACACGTCCCTTGTTACAAGGCTGCCGGAGGTCCCCAGAAAACACTGCAGCGTGCTTTCTGGCAAACTCCCCTGCTTATCTGTGAGAGGAAGGGCCGGATCGCTAGAGATAAGGCTCATACCTTTCACCAGGATGTACCTGTCATCCCCAGCAGGTCGGAGCTGGTCTAGACACTAGGGCCATAAATCTGCTGCCTGCTGCTCTGTGCAGCACTCCCACCACTGCTGGGACCAGGAGGCAATGCCAGCACCGTCTGACAAGGTGCTCCTTGAAAAGCAAAAAGCCTGAGTCTACACCACAGACAGAGTGGTGTAGACTCAAAACTCACAGCACGGGCAGCCCTAGGAGACATACCCTGTGCTGCCAGGCCATGGACTGAGGAGAGCAGTTCCTGTGGCAGATGCAGAGGACCAAGCTGAGCATTCCTACTGTCATCTCTGCTCTCAAGGGATAACGGCCAGGCACAGGGGCAGAAGCTGGAAGCAAATGGGTTTGCAAAGCTCCCTAAAAGCACAGCCAATATTGGAACACAGCCATGGCAGAGAGGCACAGGAAGGTAGAGGGACTCCAATGGGTAGAAGGAGCCTCCTCACTAGAGACAAGGCAAGCTGCACCCTGTGCTGGGATGCATGAGCCTCCATGAGCCCCTGTGCTGGGAGATGCCATGGGACACATCCATGCAAGACCCAAAGAGGGAAGGGACTAGGTAAAAGGAGGATAGGTCTCCATGGAAAGCCTCAGAAATGTGATATGGCGAGTCCTGTGCCTGTTATGTGTGAGTGCTGGGAGAGCTGGACTGAAATCATGACAGTCAGAGCCAGCTCCCAACCACTGCCATGCCCAAGCCTTACAAATCTGGCATCCGCCTTGCAGACCCAGACCAAGTTAGTTTGGTGGGTAAAGGTCATGCATGCTGCAGCTGAACATCTTCTGGGAAGAAACATGGTTGAAGCATTAAGTAACATTGATTAAACTTTGTTTAAAGGAGACAGCTGTGTAGCTGGAATGAACTGCAAACCAGTGAGACTCCCAGTGACGTGTCTTCTGCTCTGTTGGAGTCTCCCACCACCCACAGTGCAGAGCTTAGAGGGTTGCATCCCTGAGGAATGGGCATGTGGCAGAAATCTGGTTGGAGCTTTGGCAGACAATTTTGGCTCACATCTCTGCTCTGTCCAGAAGACCGTCCAGAGTGAAGGTCTGGTGAGTGTGAAGCTGTATCACCAGAGTGAAGGTGATACAGATTCCTCTGCCTCTAGATTCCCTGAAGATGCTGCTTGTGCCCATGCCAAAAGCATCTCAGAGGGAAAACTGCTTCCAGTAAGTTTGAAAGGGAGACAGCATATGTCTGAAACACAAATTACAGCCCACTGGTGGCAGTGAGACAGCCCTGGTACAGACAGAACTGCCATTCAAGCTGAAGCTTTAAATGTTGGTAGAAGGCAACTTCCTTTGATATAGCATAGAAAACAAGTCAAGAGTTTCCTTTTGAAAGTCTTTCCTTTTGAAAAAAAGAGCTTCCAAATGAGCACACTGTCCTGCCTTTCAAGTTTTAAAAGTGCAGTGTTTCCCAGTGCTTTGAGAACATGACTGATTCTGTTCCTTCCTTTACAGACTGGGAAGAGGTGAAGTGTCCAGCTGCAGCAGTCAAAGGTGACTTAGGCCTGTACAGCACAGCCAGGAAGAAGAGCTAATGTGGGGAGAGTGTTCCTGAGCGAGCTCCATCCCCAAAATGTCCCTGAATGAGATTTATTGCTGAAAGATGTGGCTGATGCTATCAGAAAAGCAGAGCTTCCAAGGACTCCATAGGAGGGGGATCAAATAGAGTCACTCGTCAAGAACTCCAAGACAAGGAAAGGTGTTTTGTGACATCAAAATTCATAAAAATCACTTCCTAATGTTTCTGAGCTAGCGTAGCAAGGCCAGAGCAGGACAAGAACAGAAAGGATATTTCTGTCCTGTATTTCATAAGGATATTGTGGAACTGAAGGAACTGAGGAGCCTGGGGAGTGATAGCAAGGCAGAAGACCTAAAGCATGTCAAAAGCTTGGCTGATGCAGACAAGCCACGCTATGACAAATATTGCTTATGATGAGAGTGACTGAAGAGGGATATGGCAGTGGTGTGCAAAATACATAGCTCCAAGAAAGGCAAAAGAACTTTCTGTTCCTTAAGAGCATCAAGTAGTAAAGGAGTTGAGAAAGCTCTGGGGTTCAGGGCAGCCCAGGCACTCAGGAACCAGAAGAGAGTATTGGATACGTCTGCAGGCTTACCAAGATATTAAAAGTGACCCTATTACAGAGATAGGCTCAGGCTCAGGGTCCCGGGGCCCTCCGCAATAAGCCGGGCTCAGGAGGTTACTGTGGCCTTGTGCTTCCAGTAAATGATATGAGGGTTAATGGGTGTGTTGTGGAGAGAGGAAAAGAGAAGTCTTGGGGGAGCCTAGTCTCTCCATGTGGGTGTGTTTGAAAGAGTTCAGCTCAAGAGATTCCTTAGATTGTGGAGTTATCTCTCACGCCAAGGGATGGAGACCCATCTCAAATCGGAGGAAGTCCAAGGAAACTGGCTCCAGAGAGCAGTCGTGCCTGGAAAGGGACTAGCTGAGTGCTGAGGGGGAGGTACTCAGCTAGGGTACTGTGCCCATTCCAGGCTATAAAAGGCTCTTTGCGTGTCAGAAACAGAATTGATTTCCACTCCTGACAGCTCCTAAGCTCCAATATCTCCTAATAAACTCCATATCTTTATGCAAAGGAACTGCTTCATGTATACAAGATATGCAAAATGATGAGGCTCAGTGCCAGCCTGAACTTCCAGGACAAGGAGTGTCTTATGTATGCTGCAAGTCTGCTTTGGGAAGCTTCTTCACTCTAATTTTCTGGATAAAGGAATGGCAGAAAGCCTGAAAAAAAAGAAAGCCTCTTTATGGGACCAATGATTTTTCAGGGTGTCTGAGCATGGCAGGGTGAGAGCCCCTGCCAGCAACATGGGGTAGAAATAGCTGGTTGCATTCACTGAAGCTTCCCGAGAGGCAATGCATGGAGGGACTCATTGCACAGCGCACACCTGTTGCCACCGAGACCTCAAGCATCACAAACATGACCAGGAGTCATCAGGAGAGCCAGGGTCTCTTCCCCCACCCACCTCTAGTGACCAGGTTTCACTCAGTGTGAAGATTTGCTGCTTGGATGAGAACAATATGGAAATAATCTGTGTCTGCAAAAAAAACTCCGATTCAACATCAATAGCAGGAACCTGTGGGAGAAGAAGTCAAGCCTTAAGGAGCCCAACTGGCACAGATGTGGCAGCATGTCCCCATACGGCTGTCATGTCAAGAATCACATCACTGCCAACCTTTTGACAGCTCGACAGAGAAACACCCCTGCTGTGACCAATGAGCGAGGCCACCCCTAGGGGAAAACAAACAGCTGTAACCCTGTCAGACAAGCAACACACAACTTGTGCCTGATGAAAGAGTCATGTGATAGTGCCTGATCCCACATCACCCATGAACATGACTTAAATGTGCTGGATGAACTGAGGAGAACTTTGTAAAATGTAAACATTGTAGACAGGGGGACCCAAAGGTCTCCTGTCACCAACCCCACTCCACCTTTCACTGCTCACTGCCACACAGAGCCATGTAAGTAGAGTTTTATATAAAATGATTGCTTTCTAAACAGATTCTGAATCTCTGTCTAACAAAACCAAGGGAGAGGAGAACCTGTCAGTGTCACAACTGGGACTCCTACATGGTCTGTGCCACCCACTGCTTATCCCCACTCTTAAAATTTGTGCATCTGTCTTTCCCTGCCTGCAACAACCTGCTGCTGCAGTGGGTTGTGCAAGATTTTCACCCCCAGACTCCTGCTCTGCTGCCTCTTTTCCCAGGAGCCATCTGCCCGTTCCTGGTTCCTCTTCTTCCTCCCACCCAGACCCAATTTCCTCTTCTCTGGGAGGGTTTATTGAATCCAGCAGTTCCCAGGCATGGGCAATTGTTCTACCTCTTCCCTAGTGTGTCCTGGAAGTTCTTTAAGACTTAGGAAAAGCTCTAAAATGGCACCCAGTAGGCAGGCACGGGTAGTTGCTCCGGTGCTGTTCGGCGCTGCAGGCTCTACATTCACTCATGGGCTTGGTCATGCAGAGTCACTGCAGGAGCTGCTGTGGACCTGCCAATACCCTCTGACCAGCTAAACTGCCCCAGTCAAGCTGTGCTAAAGGGCTACTGGTGAGCATGGCTGGGGCCAGCAGAAACCAGCTTGATCTGTGAAATCTGTTTGCTGGCAGCTAGCAGACAGAGTGTCCTTAGATCTGGCCTCCCCTGGGAGGAATAAATGCTCTCCATTTGCTGGGACGGCTGGGATCCACACTGACCTCTGCTCATGGCCTTGTCCCAAAGTTTGTTGACACTGAAAGGCAAGTCCTCAGCCACGCTAAAAACCCAAATGTGCAAGAATAAACACACTGTGTGATACCCAATTTGGGTTGTGGAACACTAGGAGGGGCAGAGACATGTCGGGTGGATTTCACAAGTATTTAGATAATTTGTATTGGGGCATTGGGGTTAGCTGCTCTGGGCACTGTCCCAGGCGCCAGGGTTAGCCGACTCCCGACACTATCCCAGGCATGGAGGTTAGACATCTCCTTGGTTTGCTAGACCACATGCGAAGTCTGTTTTGATGGGTGATCCAGCATGAAGTGATGAAGGCACCCTGACATGGGAAAAAGTCAGGTGAGGGGCAGGAGAAAAGCAAGAACCAGCACATGGACACTGATACCCAGAGCAGCAGAAGGCCTAAGGACTCTCCTCTATATTACAGAGGGTAAAGCAGCGGTTCAGCCCAAACCCTGATGCCATTCAAGCACAAAGCGTGAAGCTGATGACGGGACTAGCTGAGCCTTGAATGCTGCAGCTCCACAGCAGGTTGTGGGCCCGTTCCCAGGCAGGAGGACCTGCCTAGGCTGGCACAGTGGGCATCCTGGAGCTGACTTAGCTCTGCGTGGCCTGCTGGGTGGAGCCCTCATGACCTTCCCGTCTTGCCGAGTGCTGCCTGTAAAAAGCATTCCTTCCGAGCGCCCCAAGAGGCTTTTTTTGCAAACCCTTCCAGATAAACCCAACTTATTTAGCTGATAATATATAAACAGTTTATCAGCTTTGCGCATTTGCAGTGCAGCGGGATGGATGTTGTTCTTGGAATTCTGTTTGGTCATAATATTTAGAAGAGGGCTCCGATAGCAAAGATAAGCAGCTCGCCCGCAGCAGATGGCTCGCGAGACGCTTAACGGAGCCAACATTCTGCAGGGAATGAATAAACTTGTAATGCAAGTTGTTTGTAAGTGGTTTTAGCTAAATGTCACATGTAAGACTGCACAGACATGCTCTGTCCAAGGTGTTTGAATTTATAGGAGCAAGGATTCAAAGTCAGGGGCCAAATTTGCTTTTAAACTTCCTTAAACAAATGTACAGAGGATAAAATACCTCTGGATTTGCTCTTTGAGCAGGGGGTGTGAGCAAGACACATGCAAATACACAGTCGCGTCCTTCGACAGCAAGGCTTTTCCAAGGGGCTGTGCCTGCCACCGTGCCCAGTGCCGGCAGGCTGGGTGAGGGAGGGTACCACAATATCCACGGAGGTCCCCCGGGTCCCTTTCCATGTTATAAGTGATCTTTGCTGTCGCTGGCTCATTCACCTTCCCACAGAAGGGAAATGGGGAAATAATACACTCTCATCCTAGGAAGAGGCCAGTGAACTACTTTATCCCGCAGTCTGCGAGGCCAGACTGTGAATGGGCCCCAGGGAAGCTCTGGGCAGCCGTGAACATCGCAGGAATGCCGGAAGCGGAGCTCCTCCGCAGCAGCCACGCGGGTGTCTCCGGCACTTGCTGGAGAGGTGCTCTGTGGAAGCCAGGCCAAGAGACACTGAACTTGCAGTTCTGTGCAGAGAGAAGGTCGCGGCAGATGCTGGCCGGC
Source organism: Nothocercus julius (assembly GCA_013398735.1). Lineage (NCBI taxonomy): Eukaryota > Metazoa > Chordata > Aves > Tinamiformes > Tinamidae > Nothocercus > Nothocercus julius. The sequence continues at coordinate 1,383,436 of VZSV01000170.1, read as the reverse complement.
CTGGCCTGCATTTGCATGCCTTGTGTTAGCGCTGTGTGTGTTCTGCATGTGGATTTAGTGTTGCAGAGCAGTGCCAGGCCTCGGGCGCTGCTCCGAGCCCAGGGACATGCAGTCCCCCACTCCCACAGCCCAGACTTCGTCAGGACACGTTGTTCAGACAGAACATCATGCCATCTGGGGGGCTTTGCAGGCTTGGGTGGCAAACACTCCTGCTCTTGAAGCTGATAGAGATTTGCCTCTTTTCTCTTTCCTGTCACCTGCTTTATCCTCCCTGCACACTGCTGCCATGGTAGCCAGGACGGGTGCAATATGCCCTGGTTGTGCTGGCCACTGGGAGTGATCATGTCTGTCTGGTGTCTGCCTGTTCCTCCACAGTCCCCACAGCCAGAGCACTCCATAACTGCAGACCCAGGTATCCATCAGCCCTATGTCTCCCTGCTTAGCGCAGACTTCACTCACCTCCAAGTCCTGGGAACAGCAATGCTGTTGAGATGAAGAGCATGCAACTGTAGAATGGCAAACGAGGACAGGTGTCAATCTCTTCTCTTGCAAATGAGCAGACACCATGGCCAATACTGAATGACTGCTGGTCATTCAGTCAGTCATTCTGTCAGTCAGTCATTCTGGTCAGTCTCTTCAGGGCTGTAGGCACAATCCACAAGATGCCCAACATGATCCCATGGCACAGGAGAGCCCTGCTGCTGCACTATGGCTGTGATCCGCTTTGCAGGTGCCCACAAAGGTTAGTGAGGCCCTTGAGTGTTGACCTACAATCAGGTAATGCCAGCAGATCTGCCTCTCTGAGAGCTGGAATCAGTATAGATGCTGATCTCCTACAGGCAGCAGGCAGTGCCTCATCCCTAAACCACCACTGACATCACCATGCACAAAAGATGTACACTGCTTTGTATTAGCTCCCTTCTCATGACTAATTTTTCACTATAAATGCGTGCAGCAAGACAGTGCCTTAATAAACAAAATGTACTTCATTTAATACAGTCTAGAAGGTAAAATACCCAAAAGATGGTGTTACTTTTTCTTTTTTTTTAACTTTTCTGAACAATTCAGCATAGGCAAGCAGATAGCCACTGCCTCTCCTGTAGAGCCCATGCAGACTGATTTTAGTATAAGAGCTGGTGGAAAATCCACTAGGACCAATTGCATGAGCTCAGCTGTCCAGAGGAACTAGACTGAAAGCCTCCTCTCACAAGCTACCTAGAAACCTACGGGTGATTCCAGGACTGGCTACTCAGGATCCAGACAAACATCCAAAAAAGGAAAGAGGCTGTAGCCAAGGAGCATCTCTCTTGACCTGTGTTTCATGAGTTAATAGACCTGACGTTTCCAACCCGTTCTGTTCATTTAGCCTTTCTCATCCAGCTAATAAGTAGTCACACAGGTCACACTGCTCCAGTATGGCCTCATGCAAGAACTATAGAGAGTTTTGTTTTCCAAAGAGCTAGCCTCATGTCCTAACTTAATTGCACTGGACTTCTTTAACTGCATCTCCTAATTGTCTAGATTTATGAGGACTCTACTGAAATGTCGAAGACAGCGTTTAGAGTCCCTCAGTTCTTGTTCTGTTTAATTCATTCCTTTTTTCCTTGGGTTGTGATTCAAGCTCAGCATGTGCAGTTCTGCCATTGCCAACATTCTCTTTCATTTCCAAAATGAGACAGATAGAAATCTCTGTGATTGTTTCTTTCCCTCTTGCAGTCACTCTTCACCTTTTTACAAGTTGTTTCATTGGAAAATTAACCTAGGGATGGGCTCTCTGTTCACTGTGAAAGCAGCCTGGCACTCAGGATATAAATTCCTTTGGCAAGAAAAGGTGGCTTTCTTGTTTCCCAAAGGAGGACATGTTTGCAACCTGTGCTATCTTAGCGTTTTGGTGGATTCACATAAAGTCATCTTCTCTGAGAGCTCTCAGTAACATCAGTCCTGCCATCTTTATCTCCCAGCTGTCTCCAGGGCTCTTTCTGAAAGATGCTGAAGGTCCAGAGCAGACTGATTCAGGTCTTGCTGTCTACGTAAAGAGAAATACCAAAAGCCACAAGCTGCTGGGTGCCCTACTGCTGAGCACTTTCATCATGAGGCATCCTCATGAAGCTGTTTCCTTGGGTATACACTAACAAAAGCTGTGCTTAGAGAGTGAGAGATTTTTGTGATGTTTTACATAGCACACAGAGTTAGGATGTAGGTGACCTGAGATCCTTCTTCGGAGAATGTTTAGTTATATTAATAAGAAGAATTTAACTGAAGCAATATAAACAATTTATCTCTGAACTGAGAATCAATGCAGGGAGTCCGTGTCCATGATTCCTTCCGATTGTTAATTCTTCTGCACTTTCCCAGACCTCTTGCTGCAGCCCAACTCAGCTAGTGGAGAAAGATCTGTCTATCCTTCTCTGGATGCCTTGGCAACCCACTGGCCTTCAGCCGCTGCTAATAACCACTTAGTATTCTCCGCAGTGACAACTAACCTGGGTGATTAAAAGTATAGCATGTTTGAGAGTGGTGAGTGAAGGGGACTGTGACATCTGGACTCAGTGCCTCAGCAGGACACTTTCAGGCTCCCTCATCAGACCATGATCACTGGACACACTCAGTGAACTCCATCGCTACTGCTCACTCAAGGAACTGCAGATAGCAATGGAAGAACCTCAGCCCAAACCAGCAAAAGAGCAGATCTCAGCTTCTCCCTTCCCTGTCCCAAGAGGATGCCTCCCACAAATGGGGTCCATCAGAGCACTGCCAGCAGTTGTTGCTATCCATCGAGATGTAGCTATTGAACAATCCCTCTATAATTGGCATTGTTTGCTAAAAATAAACTCCTGCTCAATGAAATGCAGCCAGGAAGACACAGTTCCCCCAGGGCTTGGACTCTCCATCAGACCAGCTGCCCTCATGCATGGCTAAGATCCTGCTGTAGGAATGTCCAAGCTGCTGGTGGTGCCATTGCCAAGTATAGTCCTTCATCAGCCATGTGAACTCATGAGAACCTCACTGCATACCCTGTGGGTGCCTGAATTTCCACAACACATGGTTCTGTTGCCTTGGCAGACAGTGAGAGTTCAGCACAGAATCACTTTGTCTCTCTCTGAGAAGAAGTGTGTCCTAAGCAGCTTGGGTATGTGCTGGCTGAGGCCTCTGCATGGTCAGGTAACCACCGTCCCTGATGCAGCCAGCACAGAGACACTCCTGTCCAACGGCGGGGAGGAAGGCTGACAGTAAACTTCATATGCTGAATTTTCTAAAACTAACTATAAATGGTAAAAACTCAAAGTCCTCCTTTCTCTGGAGGTTTTCAAGCAAAATAACCCCAAGAACAGCAGCTTCAACTTTTATTCGGATGAGAAAACATTCTTTTATTTTGACATCATCTGTATCCGTTTTTATCATAGGGATAAAGTATCTTTTATCTGGACATAATGCATCAAGTTGCAGAGTGAGTCATAAAGTGAATCTATACAATTGAGCCAATGTGCTGTGTCTTGGTGAGGCCTGGCAAAGTCTAAATGTCACACACGAGGTACCCGGTAATAAACAGGGATCTCCACTCTCCAAGCAAGCAGGGGCCGCTTCAGCTGCAGTAGCAGAGGACGACTGTAAAGCCATTTCAGACATACACAAAGCTGCTGGTGCACTGAACGTAGACCTGATTGCATGAGTGGACCCTTCTCATACCTACTTGATTCAGCAGAGATGCAGAGCTTATTCTGCACAGCAGGTTTTATTAAACAGCCTGTCACGCTGGCAGGTACTTTAATTGGGAGCTGCTGTGGGTTGATGGTTCATGCTCTGCCAGCAAGGACCTCACTGGATTTCAAGTGGAAGCTTTTTTGTGTTCCCCACTTTCAGTGTCGAACAGTCAGCAGATTAACCTGGAGGCTGGAAGACACCTTAACACGGGGCTCTGCACTGCTAGAGTGGTGAGGTATCCTCCACGCACACTTCAGAGATATACCATAAATATAAGTGAGAAATAGAACCTCCCTCCCTCCTCAGTTGCCCTAGACTCACAGCCCACTGCTACCTTTGGGGGCAGGTCTGTTTTCTATATTTGTTCACCTTTTTTTGTGGGATGGGAACAGGCATATCCCTGTATCACATTGCCTCTGGACTGTTGTTAGGGGTAACCTCTCGCTACCAGGATCTAACCCTTTTGTGAACAGCCATCCTACACCCCCTTTTCTGTCCTGGAAAGATGGCTGAGAAGTCTAAGGCTGAGGACAAAGAGGAGCCCAAAGCTCAGTAGTGCCATCTCCGTGATTCCCTGCCGCTGTCCCCCACCACCGTTCAGGCCTGGAAGGTCCCTGCCAGACTGCAGGCAGGTCTATGGCACATGGCTGCTTCAGGAACAGTTGCATTGCAGCACATGGCCTCCAGTACTTGGTCACATTAATCTTCCCAAACTCATGCACCAGGCAGACAGGTAAGAGTGAAGCAGTAAAACAACCAGGCCATGCTCCCCAAGATGGAGCATCCTGGAAGGAAAAAGACCTGTTCTATGTGCTGTGTTATGTCCCTGCAAAACCTTTCCATTAGTCAAACAACCAAGAGGACAGGACAAAACAAACCAGTTCACTTGTAGTCACAGACTGATCGGGCCACCTATACAGGGGTTTGGTGGGCTCGGGCAGAGAGGGGTGGTTGAACAAATGGACAGGTCAGGGCTGAGATGAGCTTACCTGATGTGAGCACAGCCTCTGAGGGCTGCCATCCTAGGCCACAGCAAACAGAGCAGGGTCTGCTCTGACCCTGCAAACTAGGACTCTGGGCCACAACTCAGCATGCACTTCACGAGTCGTGGATTTTCTTCAGTCAGAGACACTAAATCAGTGTCTCCCCAGGAGAAGATAACATGACCATCTTTTACCTACCCACTCCACAGAAGAGTCTTTTAACTAACCAGAGCCCTCGTCCACCTCCTTTTCAGAACTCCTACAAAGCCATTGGATTAAAATTCAAAGGTGAAAGCATAGCAGGAAACACTTTGATACCAGGAGACGGACCAGTCAAGGAATGTTACAGGATTTTTCCATAGCTGTTTCTTCTCAAGCATGTACACAAACAGGACTGGGTTATGCAACTTTGCATCAGTGCCTTTTAGCTGCTCCAGGCATAGGAGAAGCGGGTGTTATTTAGAAATACCCCTCTTCTTAAATCAAGCTGAGAAATGTGCACTGGCACAGGCAACAGGAATTGCTAGGTGTGCAGATTCCAAGTGTTTCTACTGATTTGTTCAATAAGCATCTTTCCAAGAACAAAGGAAACTGTAAAGGCCCATGGCAATGTCATAACGTGCAATTCTAAGGGAGTACATCATGGGCGTGAGTGACACAGCCTGACTACACACAGTGCCTGAAAAGTCGCTCTGGGAGGAGATTGATAAATGCACCCTTCGGTACCCTAGTAAATTTGGATTCACTCATCCTGGGCACACAGCTCCCCCTAACCTCTCCTTGGATAGTCTCCTTCCACTTCCGTATTCCAGGAACACCCCACTGCTACCAGCCACGCTGCCGAAGCGGCCACCCCAGCAGCCCCAGGACACATTAATGGCACAAGACAAGCACCATGCAAAAGCCAGCTGATCTCAGCTTGAGGCTGAACTAACGTGCATGTAGAGGAAATTACAGGCTCGTAACTCCTTCCCACATAACTATGGTCAGAGACTCCATGCCCAGCTAAAAGTGTGTCCACCAGCTTGGTAGATCTCAGCTTTGGTGTCTGGTTCTGTAATCTCCCAGGGGTTGGGATGGGGGACCCTAGATAGGTCTCAGTTTTGGTGCTGGACACCTGACAGAGGCGTGTGAGAGCCCTATGTAGTGGGATGTTGCTCAGCGGATACCAACCTAAAAGGGTGGTGAAGCACGCCAAGGAGGGAACAAACCCGCTGCTCTCCAAGGGCTTGGAGACCATCTGCAGAAGGGCCAGCCAGAGCGTTTGGTGAAATGTCTGCACTCCTCATGCTGTTCAGTAGCACTCACATCTCTCATCCTGGAAATCATCACTAGCAGCTTGGAGTCATCACGCTTGCAAACCTCTAGAGGGAACATGGGAGCTCTGCTGCCCATGCGCAATGCAGCTCTCCCACGTTTGGCTTCTCTCCGTGCTGAAACTAAGCACAGGAGAGGGACCAAGGCTCCCTGCCGTTCCCGATGAGGGACGATGAGCTCGAGCAGCTTCTGCAGGTTACATCAGTGTTGCTCCTGCTGGGCTGCTGCTTTGAACCTGACCCAGAGGAAAAACTGTGCTGACATTCCTGCATGAGCTGTGCCCTGGATACAGACCGAGAGCAGCTGTGCTTAGCATCTGTGCTCCCCTGGCCCATCTGCTTCGGGTGACGATATCAAAGTGAGGGAGGAGAGCCCTCTGCTTCTTTGCTTATTCACCTCCAGCCTTTTCCCAGCACCTTGTAGCTGATGGGGTGTGTGTGTGCAACACCCTGCAAATTTGTACAAGGATGGCAGGAATCGCTGCAAGCTACAGATCAACTCCCAGCTTTCAGCAATGCCCCTTTGGAATGAATTGACTCCTTGGATGTCTGCAGAGCTCAGTGCCAGGCTGGGTGGCAGAACCGAGCTGTGCACTCCCAGCCAGCCCAGCCTCCTGGGGACTCTGCACCATGCTGGCTTGGCTTTTATTTTTAGTTCCTTCTTATCGTGAAGGAGGTGGCTGCCAGCTGCTCCCTTCAGTGCAGCACAGGAGAAATAATCAGCTCTGGCAACGACTGCGTTGGCAGCAGAGCTACGGCTGGAGAGCCAGGCGAGCAGGCACCCCGCTGCCCTCCACTCTATGCTCAGAGCAAAGAGGGGTTCTGAGCACAGACATTTGGGCCTCCCCGCAGATCCTTGCTCTGTTCACTTGCAGCACATCCCATCCCAGGAAAAGGCAATATTTGGTTTGCAAGTGCTGTGACAGGAGTTTTGGAAACTTTCGAAATAGCTGTGCTCATCCCCAGAGAAAGAAAACTACCCTAACTCTTGGCTCCTAGGACGCATTGGACAGTAAGCTGGGGGTTTGTGGCCCACGTTTGCTCTGGTTAGAGTCACTAGACATTTTTTGCCAAGCTATGACTGCTATGACTGCTGAGGCCCTAATTCATTGCTGTCTTTGGATCATCTGTCTCAGCTTAATTCGTGGGGGAAAGAGTGTGGCAGAAGCAGCAATGGATAAGGTTGAGCCACCCTCAGACAGGCAGCAGAGACCCCGGGCTATGAGGTACATTCCTTGGAGCGCACAGTTTACCCTAGAAATGATACAGCTTTGTCTATCCAAAGTAAAGGGGAGGTCATCCATCTCACCCTCAGCTATGGGCAAATAAATTTCCTCTGTACACTGAAAGCTAATGAAGAAAATGTGTGTTTCCATGTAACATTGGAGGCCAGGGCAGCACAAAGCAAGGAAGGCACTAGAGAAAGGTTTGTCTACATTTGTCAGGCAACACAAAGCTCCACTGGGTATGCTGTTGTGGTTAAGGCTGTGGTTAAGGCTGTTTTTGCAGAAAAAAATCGTCTAAGGGACTATGTTGGTCAGATCCTGCTGCTAGCAAAGATATTTCCAAGAACACCTCTAATTACCAAGGTCAGGGAGCTGCAATCAGAGCTGAGTGTAAGAATGGTACAAACATGATCCACTTAAAAACACAGCTAAGACTTAGAATAATTTGACAGGATGCGATGGAATGAGGCATCAGCAAATATCCATGGATTTCCAAGCATATGGACAACCCGGGCTGTGGGAATTGCATGTCAGACACATCACTGATGCCCTGAAAGGTGGGAAACAGTATGTTCTCTGAGCTTTGAGGAAGGATCAGATGAAGAGGCTCAGGTGGTTTCTGGACCATTTCCTGGAGACACACACAAAAAGCAACTCCATGCCTCCCATCTCCCACACCATCTGGCCTGGGCCAGCACAAAGGGAGGAACAGAAAAAGCTAAAAATTCTCCGAAACTGTAAGAGGTTTCCTGGCTCAAGATGATGCGGATCCATTTCAACTAAAAGAGACTATCTTGACAGCCTGAAAGCTGTTCTTAAACGTAGCTGGTGCACAATGCACTACATAGCTATGGAAGACTCTAAATCACAGCTTGGTGGACACAGGATACCAAATAAGTGAAAAAGAGATAAGAGACCATAATACAGGTGTGACTACTTTGATAAATGTCTTAAAGATGGCAATTCAAGGTCTCATTATTGCACTCACATGATTCAGCCGAAAAGGCTATGCTATGAAACATGGCCTTGATAAATGGAAGACTCAATGGACTCAGAATAGCTATTACATCCTGTGACACCTCACAATTCTTATTGGGGTCGATGTTGCTGGGATGATTGACAAGAACAATGATGTCAGAACCTGAGAAGCTTTTGGAGCCAAAGTCTTTTCATCCTAGAGTACTTAGTAACAACTACAAATCCATGAAACAAGATGGAACTATAGGCAGAGTGCAGAATATACCCAGTGCAGAAGGGCAGCTTCTGGACTGCAAAGGGAAACCCAGTGTCAATGAGATGCTGAGCCTTCCCATGATCCTGCATGATCCAAAGGTGGTGAACAGCTACAAAAGCTGTGCTGCAGCCAGCAAGCCCCCAACCCTTTCCCTATTTCATGTTTTAGCAGGCTGCTTTTCCAAAAGCTGGTCCTTTGGGCAAAAGCAAGCAAATGGAGCTGGTAATGCAGGAATGCTAGTCTTTGCTCTTCACAAAGCACAAGACAAAGAGAAAACAGACAAACTCCTACACCTTAAAGCATGCCTGATTCTACCATCCCTCCTGCTCAAGTCAGCCATCAATCCTTCCTTCCCTTTCTGCCTCTGCAACCCTGGGACTGAGAGGGCAGAAAGCAAGCAATACCCTGGCAAGTAAAGAGGGCAGATGCAGCATTTGAAGGGTTAAAACTGCCCAGAATGAGAAATGTGGTGCTGGAAATTATTTGCACACTTAGTATCAGGACACCACTGCAAATTCTGAAGTGAAATTGCCATCAACCTGCTCAGAAATCAAGGATACAGCTTGCATGGAAACCCATACATCTGGACAGTATCTATCTCCCACTGCGGGATCTGTAAGCACTTCAGCAACACCATGGTCTGGTTCTTTCAGGAGCATAGAGGTAGAGGAGGGTCAGACTCCTCAAGGCTGCTGCTTTGGATTGCCCATGACATGATTTGTGGGATTGGTTTGTGGAGTTTGGCCACAGATGCTACACCAGACAATATTGTGTTCAAAGCACCAAAAACAGTCCTAGCATCAGCAGTGCTTGGACCAGGGAGAGCTGTGATGGTCCTGGGCCCGTGACAGGAGCCAGGAAACATTCAGCAGTCACTGTCCAACTTTCCTTGGGCTGGGCCTTTCTCAGACAGCTAAGCTTTGGACCGGCCCTATCAAACAGGAAGGGTCTTTAAATGGCCATTTTTGAAGGTGCCAGCAGTTAACTCAACTGCTTCTCTTTATTTTTTGCCTTCTAGCCAGTCCTCTTCTTTTACACACAGAGCATACCACTTTTTCTAATTGTTCAAGGACTCTCTGTCCAGGACCAGTATACAGGTTTCCGCCATTAACAACAGACACAGAGCCATATCTCAACCAGTGTCTATCTTCTCTGTTCACAGCTGCCTCCCATTCAGGTGTGTTTCTGCCAGAAAAGATTTGGGATCTGTGGCAAAGTCCAGGGCTTTCAGAGTGCCTTTGGCCTCCTCTGCTGATCTCCAAGCCCAACAAAGTGACTATTTGATTGCCCAGTACAAGTTTATCCTGGAAGCCCTCATTGATGCTCAGCCACGTTCGTCACTTGAGTCTCTGCAGACCCAGTGCCAGTTCAGGTGGGGTTTTGTACTTCTGCCTTTCCCCCCAGCTCTTAGCTCTGCTTAGGCCAGCTCAGAGAGATGCCTGGCTCTAAGCCACACATCAAGAACTGGTATCAGATCTGGATCACTGAGTCTTTTTTTTATGGGGATAAGTTTGGCAGCAAATGGCCCACTCAAGCTGACTGCTAAAACCTCTCCTCTTTGCTTGTTTCCTCGGCCATTCACTGCTCTGCGATATTACACTGAGGGAGAGAAACCTCCTTGGGGGATTTTACTCAAGACAATTTTCCACTCCATGTGAGAAGAAGAGTCCATGTTGTCATCTCCCTACCCTCTAGGAAAAGGAGAGGATGTACTGCAGATACCTGGTCCTGTACAACTTGACCTCCTTGATCCTGCTTATCAGGTCTTGGCTAGCAGTCATGCATCTGGACCTTCTGCCCCAGCTTCTTTTCTACTTCTATGGTCTTCTGTGAAAACTTCTAAAGGGATTTTTAATGGTTTTAGCAAGGCACCCAGTGCTTCTCCTAGATCATATCTTTATTTCTGGTGTATTTGGGCAGTTTTGTCAAATACGCCCATCATCTGTCTCATTTTCATTTGCCAAGAAAATCCACATACATAGGGCTCCCTCCACTTATGCACACACAAAGACTAAACCTCTCTGGTCCTGCAGGTTTGTACCACAGAATCACAGAATGATTGATGTTGGAAGGGACCTTTGGAGATCATCTAGTCCAACCCCTCTGCACAAGCAGGGTCACCTAGAGCATGTTGCACAGGGTCACATCCAGGTGGGTTTTGCATATCTCCAGAGAAGGAGGCGCCACAACCTCTCTGGAAAACCTGTTTCAGCGCTCTGTTACTCTCACAGTCAAGAAGTTTTTCCTCAAATTTAGACAGAACTTCCTGCGTTTCAGTTCGTGGCTGTTGCATCTTGTCTTATTGCTGGCCTTCACTGAAAAGAGTCTGGCCTCCTCCTCTTGACATTTGTACACACTGATAAGATACCCCTCAGTCTTCTCTACTCTAGGCTAAACAGGCCGAGCTCTTCCAGCCTCTTCTCATACAAGAAATGCTCCAGTGCCCCAGTCATCTTTTTAGCCCTGTGCTGAACTCCCCCCAGTGGCTCCATGTCCCTCTTGTACCGAGGAGCCCAGAAGTGGACACACTTCTGCCACTCCAGCCAGGTAGAGCCAACTGTCTGCACCCACTGCTCACTCACTGCTCAGTGAAGGTTGGTGACGTTTGGGTTTTGGTGACACTACAGAGTCTGCCTCCTGTTCCAGGTGCTTTTAATGGCTAGAGAGTGACCTCATGGGTCATGTCCCTCTCTGCCTCCAGGCAATCAGCCCCAGGCTCCAGCAAGGCTCAGCAGAGCAGCAGGGCTCCGGGATTCCAGATGGCTCTGGGAAGCAAGTGTGACCATCACACCCTCCTGCAGCAGGACACCAACAGATGGACACCATGCGGAGGGCTGTCACCAAAGGGCTGCACCTAATTTCAGCTGTCCCCAGGAAGCAATAGTGGCCTGTAAAACACACTTTCTAGCTCAGTGCACTGAGTAATGTGTGCTGGCCCTAGTCAAAAGGGATGGCCGCATGTGCCTCCTGCTTGTTTTTTGTCTCCCAAGGGGTCAGGCAGCCCCTGCAGTGATGTTAAACGCAGACTATCTTTCAGGACTTACTCCTTGCCAGCAGTCTCTGTGTGAGGCCAACACAGTTTGCTTGCACAAGGCAACAGAAAGTGATTTTTACACTTGACAACAATGAAGTACTCTTGCATTTAACTAGAAGTATGTGTTCCCTAAACTCAGTGCCTTTTGGAAAACGTCCTTAAATCCATCAGTCCCATTCCACCCTCCCAAGGGGTACAAGTGACAATCTGCCTGTGCTCTGCTTCTGCCTAGGGGGGATGTTCTGGAGCAAGCTGCTAACATCTCATGGGAAAGCAGATACCCCAGGTCACACGGGAGGAAGGATGGAAAATCCAAGCCAAAAGCTGTAGCTTCAGCTTGTTGGGAAGAAAACAGGGGAGGCCTGAGGGAATGAAAGCTGGCAAAGGTCCATCATGGCACTGGAGCACGGTGAGCCATGGATCCAGCCAAAGCAGACTTAGGGATACCCATTAAAATATCAGGATGCAATTAAACTTTTTCCAGGGCCTCAGGCTCTCAGACTGGAGACACATATAGATGGACACAATGCAGAGGGTCATCACCAGACACCGTGTTCACTTGCATGCCAGGAAGCCTGCACAGAAATAGGCAGCTAGTGATGCATCACAAGAGGACATGTGGGGACCTCTAAAGCCCTGCAGCAAAGATCTGGACAAGTCTGACTTGGAGATCCCCCACTGGAGCAGCCCTGTGAAGCATCCTAAAGGAAGAGTGTGGATACAACATAGCTCATTCCTGTGTTCAGTGCTGCCATCCCAAGCTATACTGTCATGATTAGTGAAAGCAATCCACATCATATTGATTTTTTAGGAAAGTTTAGGATGTTTCATTTCCTTTCTCCTTTCCTTATGACCACAGAGTTAGCATCTTTTTAGTAAGAAGCTGGAGGTTTTTTAATACTTTAAGACACTCCAAGGCATTGGAAACCTCACTGGAAAGCTGATTTGGTAAGGTATCATCATAAATTGCCACTCTAGAAATTGAAGGTGCATTTTGCCAGGACCTGCATGCATGTCCATGATTCTCACTTTCTAGGAAAAGCACCTCCAAAATGCAATCTATAGTGTCAATCACCACCAGAAAAATCCTTCAGAGCAAAGACTCTACCCAGTGTAAGCATCCTTCTAAATATTTGTTAAAAAAAAAAAAGGCAATTCGCATATACGGAGTTAAAAGAAGTAATCTGCATATATGGAGTTTTAAACTGAATCAAACTGCACATCATGATTTCTGATTGCTCTTTGAAGATCTCTCTTTTGTTTTTAAACTGAAAAATGTCATTAACAATAGCAAAGAGAGGATGAAGAAGGGGCTGCTTCTGATGCTGAGGAAGTGCTGAGTCCTTGCACTGTCGTATGTGAAATGCAGAGGTTCTCCTGCTGCTGACAAGCACCAGTCCCCTGCTATAACGCAGCACCACAAGCAGCTCCAGCACTGCTTCTTCCTACCGACACGCATGGGCTGATCCCTGATAATTGACTGTGGAGCCTTTCCTGTAGACAGCCCTTTCCATTCACAAGCTGCAAATGTGACTGGTATTTACAAAATGCACTTGGTCAGTGGCAAATGTCTGGAGGGCATGGGGGTTACTTCATCTCAGCATGACATAACAAGGTGAAAGGTACAGAGCTTACCTTATCTCCTATGGCGTCATATGCCATAGTAATGTATACATTCAGAATATTGTGCTGGGTGTATACACAGGGTATATATTCTACTTCGAAACGTCTGGCATATAAATGCCAGAATCTTCCTGCACGGAACTAAAAACATTTATTCTGGAAGAGTCTAGAGGCTCGTGGCTAAAGGCAATAAATACAGATTTAATTTCATAGTTAATGCCCTGTCCAGGGTAAAATGCTCATTTTTAATATCGTTGCCTGCAATCTGACATTACCAACAAGATGTTGCAATACAATATCTGAGTCATTGCATAGGAGATAATGGTATTTTCTCGAGTTCAATCTGGAGGAGAGTTGGCCCCATTAATCAGGCTTGAAAAAAATGATGCCAGAGAGTCTGCCAGAGAGTCTGTCTGGCCTGCTCTGAGCACGAGTTACGTGACCCAAGACTGCAGGGAGAGGGGGGAGTGAGCATGGAAAACCTGAATATCACAAGGGGATCCTCCTTGGAGGGCATCCTACATATGTTGGCTTACTAGGGTCAGCAAAGAGGCTCCTGAGTTTTGAACATGGGTGAGTGGCCATGTCGCTTCAGATCTGCCTTTGCTTTCACATGATTCCGAGGGAGCTGCTGTCCCATAGTATGAGCAGGGTGCTTCACCCTATCCCAAATGATAAAGTGACAGAGGCAATGATGCCCATTATGGAGAGGTCAATAAAGGCTCCCAGATGAGGGCATGGGGAAGAGAAACCATGAGGAAACAGCTCATGGAAGATATACTGCCCTTCAGAGAGTGCAAGTCTTGTAGGTCTCCTTAGGGGAGGAAGCAGAAGAGGAAAAAGATGGGGAGTGAGAAGACTGGTGGGCCTGCCTTGGACTCTGAAAATACTGAAGAAGCTCTGAAGGTCTGGAGAAAACCAGGACCCCTCCTCTGAATAACAAGCTTTGTTTTCTCCAGGCAAGCAGGAGTGGCTCCAGTTATCCAGCAACACCAATGTGGGAGGGAGATCTCTCCTGGCAGAGTGCTCTTTAATCTGGCAGACAAATACAGGGTCTGCGCAGAAATATGCAATGCACTTTTAACATCGAGCACTATCGGTCCATTGGACCAACTTGCATAGGGACAGAACAAATCCGCTTTTAGGAAGAAGACTTTAATACAAGACTCGGTGTCTTGTTGTGAAATAAATGCTATTTTTTGATCAGAAATTGCAGACAGCACACAAGAATTGATGGATGAAAGTCCCTGGCCTGACATGCAGGAAGTGAGAGAAGATGATTCCTTTTGCCCTTGAGAACCTGTAAATGGCTCTGCAGAAACATGTGTGAATAAAAAAGTGACTCATGAAAACAAGCCAGGTTAACTCCTGTAACTCTACCTCCAGGGGTAGTGCACCATATCTAGGGAAGGCAGAGACTGTAAGACAAAGTTCAGACTACCCTGAGGTCTAAGTCAGAGAAGGATGAGGGAAACCACAGTGTTTGTGAACAAGAGGGTGCACAGACAGATACCTCTTCACCTGGTCAACATTTTGGGAGTCAGCCATTAAGCCAGCAGAGACAAAACCCTGTGGCTTGATTGGCCAGCTACAAATTACAGGTTGTTACTGTAAGTATCAGAGATGGGAGCAGGTGGGAAGACCAAAGCTGTCAGCTGAATGGACACATTACAGTAACAGCTAAGAGACTGAGGATGGATTTGCAAATAGTCCCACAGGGTACAGAGTGTCTCATAGGGCAGTGGCCACAGAGCAAGCAGACATGGGGCACCATCTTACTATGGACTTCGCCTGCTTCCCACGTGCACTGCTTGGTACACAAAGTGGCAGCAATGACTTCTGTGAAGATGCAGAGGGAGGACTGACATCTCATCATCTAGACTTCACCACTTCCCATGGGAACGGAGTGGCAACTCTGAGCTCTCTACTGTGCACAGAGTGGGGTGGCTGCTATTCCAGCACAGACCATCCAGCAGCATCTGCCTGTCTCTTCTAGTCATCTTCTGGACCATTAACCTGCAATGAGAGTGGAAGTCCTGCCATGAGGTACGGCAGCTCATAAAAGACCTTCTGGCTGTAGGCATCCTCTGCAAAATTAGTCACAAATGCTAGTTCAGATGGTCTATCAAAGAAATGTGGTATTGTGGACATCAACTTTGCAATTTCAAAGGGAGATCCACATTTCTACAAAAAGAGAATCTGGGTTTCCACCGAAGTCTGAACAATCTCAAAGTGATTGAAGAGTTTCTGAATTTGGTTGCCAAATCCAGAATGTTGGGGAAATTTTGAGAATCAAAAAGTTTTGGATGAAATGTTTCAATCTTCAGTTGCCAAAAGACGAACGATGTCATGTTCATGGTTCTGGATTTTAGACAAGCCCATTTATTCAAATTAAATATATTTTGACAAAAAGCTTTTCATGAAAGCATCTTTTCTCAGGAACAAATCCCATTTCCCAATTTTGTAACCCTAAAATGCATGCCAAATGTCTCTAAGAGTCGATGTTTTATTTAACTGAAAAGCAAAATGACAATAAAATGAATATTTAAAGTGCAGCTCTGTTCTGAAAATACATCTACTTAATGTTAAAATGATTCAGTTTCACAGAGCTGAAAACAATTATGAAGCGAATCAATTGGGAGAAGGAATTTAATCAAAAAAATGTGAATGCTAACTGGGAATTGTTGAAAAACATTTTACGCGCTGCCCCAAAACCACAATCCCACAATTGAGAAAGAAGACAACACTAGTTAAAAAAAAAAAAAGAGAGAGAGAAAAGAAAAAAAAAAAGACTCTGGCTTGTGAGGGAAGTGAAGACAACTGTAAAAAACCTAGAAAACCATATGTAACTTAAGAAAGTGGAAACTGATAATAATGAATGAGAAGTGAGAAACTATACAAGACTGACAGGGAGAGCCAAGAGTTGAGGACAACATACAGGCTGCAAACCTGAAGCTAACAAAAAACAGTTTGTCTTTATATACAAGGAGTAAGTACAGCTCCTCTGTTGTTGATGGTTGTATTAATCCATGTCTAGATGGATGTGGTAGATCAGTCAGTGGCAATGGACAAAAGGTAGTGTTTGCCAATATTTACAGAAGTATTTGGCTGAACCAGATATTGGTAAGCCTGTCAGCTGGCATCAGCTTCAGGCGGTCACCTCCAAAGGCTTTTACAGCATGCAATGGATAGAGATTTAAATGAAAGAAACATAGTTGTTGCTAATTAATGTAGGTTTATGGTGAACAGAACATGTCAAACTAATATTCATCTTTTTCATGAAATTACAAATTTTATTGATAAAAATAATATTGGTGGTGTAATACACTTAGCCTTCTGCAAGGCAATTGACTTGGTGCTGTATGACATTTTGATTAAGAAACTAGAACAATACACAATCAACATGGCACATATTAAATGGATTAAAATCTGGCTGGGTGATGGGTCTCAGATGCAATTGTAAATGGGAACTCCTCACCCAGCAGGGGCAGATTTAGTGGAGTTCCCCAGGGGTTGGTTCTTGGCCCTATACTAGTCAACATTTTTATCAATGATCTGAAAAACTATTAAATCATTTGTGGCGAAGTTTGCTGATGACACAGAGGTTGTAAGAGTGGTAAATAATGAAGAACCCAGATCACTACTACAGAATGGCCTGAGTTGCTGGTTAAACTGGGCATAAGCAGATATTTAGTATAGCCAAATATAGTCACAGAACCAGGAACGAAGAACACAGACTATCAGCATGTGAACAAGGCAGGATCCTTTGTCCTGGGGACTGGTGACTATGAGGCCTTTGGGAGTTTGGTGGAGCTTTTGCTGATCATAACCTCTTGTATGTGAATGTGGACACAAAGCTACGGCATTCCTTGGTGAACGTGGAGGGAAAGCAAAGAAATCATACTACTCCTTTGAGTGTTTGCTACTGGACCACTCCACCCAGCACCTGGTTCTGTGGCTCCTTGTTCACCAGAATGTAGATAGGCTGGGAGAAAGGCCATGAAAAGTGATTGAAGAGAAGCAACCTTACAGTGGGAGACCTTCAGAACTCAGTCTGCTCTGCTTGCCAAAGAAACAGCCTCTGCTGTATCTGGACCACATGCATTTCTTTACAGAAGACTTTCCAGCCTAGCAGATTTAACACAACCCAATATTTAGAAGTTGAAGCTAGGCAAACTGAAATGAGTAAAAAGGCACAACACTTACTGGCCTACCAGCAAGGGTAATTAACTTGAACAACTTACCAGGGCAGTGCTGAAATCATGCCTAGTTATATCATGCTTAGTTGCTTTGCTAAAGGAAGGCGCCTACTGAAACAGGAATAAACATAAAGCAGTCTTGCAGCACAGATTATACCTGGTAACCAGACTGGATAATCACAAAAGTATTTGCAGGACTCATACTCCAAAGAACAATGAAAAGGAACTCCGAATATGGTTTCCTCACTCTTCTTACTCTCTCTGGTTGTACTCACAGGCAGGGGATGAG
This sequence comes from Nothocercus julius, assembly GCA_013398735.1. Classification (NCBI taxonomy): domain Eukaryota; kingdom Metazoa; phylum Chordata; class Aves; order Tinamiformes; family Tinamidae; genus Nothocercus; species Nothocercus julius. The sequence goes on along the minus strand of VZSV01000170.1, from coordinate 1,365,830 downwards.
TCCCGCTATTCCCTTTGACTCATCCATCATCACCAGCAAAAGCTTCAACATGAGCATTTTTCCTAGTGATATGTGTGACAGAAAAAAAAGAAAAAGGTCCATTTCTCAGACCTAGAGGGACTTCATAGAGCCAAAAGAGGTGAATCATCACATCAGTTTTATGAAATCATCAAGTGCAGCAGAAGTGACCTTGACACTCCTTCTCCCCAGAGCTGTTCCTTAGGACATCCTCAGCCTGGGAACCTGGCACCCACAGGCATTCTGAACTCGATGCAAATGCACAGTCTCCTGTGAGTCCTTGGGGATGCTCCACAGAACAGTCAAACAGTGACACAGGCTGAACAGGCCTCCAACATGAAGTGGGGAAGGTTATGTTATAGGCATTTTTAGGAAGGAAAAACAGTTCGAAAAGTGACATTTTGTGAGTTCTCGAAGGACAGACACCTGAGCAGGTGGCCCTTCTGCTGAAGGTGAGGCAATTCTTAGGACTTCCTTCCCCATCCAATCTCTGCTTACTTGTCACAGCAAGGCATTTGTAGCTTCCACCCTACCTCATCCTTTGTAGCTCTAATTGTCTAATTGCTCTGGATTGCCTTTGTGACTTTTTCTACTCTCTCCTAAATCAACTTGTTCCTGATTATGTTTTGCAAGAATAAAAGTTTTGTCCTTGGCGATATTTCTCTTCAAATTCTTAGTGCTTTTTACACAAAATTAACTGAGAACTGGGCTTTCTCTCAAAGCTTGGCTCTACCTCTTGACTCCTACATGAGCTCTGACTAAAAGCTGATCTCCCCCTAATCCTACTTCTCAAGCAATATTCCTTATTGCTCTCTTTACACAGCCAGGTAGGGACTCACCTGACTCACTGTGGCCCAAACTCAGCTATTAACTTGCTCTCCCAGCCACTTCCTCACTTCCCAGCTCCAGCACTGCCAACTTTATGGTTGCTCTCACTCCTATGGCAGAGCCCAGAGAGTGGTGATAAATGAAGCCGAGTCTAGTTGGAAGCCTGTGGTCAGTGGTGTCCCACAGGGGTCAGTACTGGGCCCGGTGCCGTTCAACTTGTTCGTCAATGACTTGGACAAGGGGACAGAACGCACTCTCACCAACTTTGCAGATGATACAAAACTGGGTGGAGTGGCCGACACTCCAGAGGGCTGTGCTGCCATTCAGAGGGACCTAGACAGGTTGGAGAATTGGGCAGAGAGGAACATCATGACGTTCAACAAGGAAAAGTGCAGGGTCCTGCACCTGGGGAGGAATAACCCCAGATACCTGTACAGATTAGGGGTTGATTTGCTGGAAAGCAGCTCTGTGAAGAAGAATTTGGGAGAGCTGTTTGACAACAAGTTAGCCATGAGGCAGAAATGTGCCCTCATGGCCAAGAAGGCCAATGGGATTGTGACCTGCATTAGGAAGAGTGTTGCCAGCAGGTTGAGGGAGGGGATCCAGCCCCTCTACTCAGCACTGGTGAGGCCGCACCTGGAGTATTGTGTGCAGTTCTGGGCTCCCCAGTACAAGAGTGATGTGGAGCTACTAGAGAGGGTCCAGCATAGGGCCATGAAGATGATTAAGGGACTGGAGCATCTATCTTAGGAGGAAAGACTTAGTGAGCTGGGCCTGTTGAGCTTAGAGAAGATTGAGAGGGGATCTGATCAACATATACAAGTACCTGAGAGGTGAATGTAGGGAGGATGGGACCAAACTTTTCTCCGTGGTGGCCAGTGACAGGACAAGAGGTAATGGATACACGCTTAAACACAGGAAATTCCATCTCCATAGGAGGAACAATAACTTTCCTGTGAGGGTGACAGAGCCCTGGAACAGGCTGCCCAGAGAGGTTGTGCAGTCTCCTTCTCTGACGATCTTCCAAACCCACCTGGATGTGACCCTGTGCCACGTGCTCTAGGTGTCCCTGCTTGAGCAGGGGGGTTGGACTAGATGATCTCTAGAGCTCTCTTCCAACCTTAACCATTCTGTGATTACTGCAGGCCATCACATCCTGAGGACTGGCCTATGATCTCTCTAGGCTTTGAAGACTTGCTTGGGCCCCCAAGCAGAGGAAGAGCTTCCGCCAATATCCATTTTTCATGACAATTGACATGACAATTTTCATGACAATTAACAATTTTCAACAAAACAGTTTTTCATCAGAAAATCTGACCTCACAAAATTGAGAAGAATGGGAGTAATTTGGTTAGGCTTCTTTTTCATTCTCCATACTTTGGTGAGCAAGTATTGTTTTTATAGTCAGCGGTGTTTATGAAACAACTAATTATCTACTAAAAAGATGTCTAAAATAGTGATTCATTATCTAGAAATGCCAATTTTCATGCAGTGAGGCTGCCCACAACTCCTGGCTTCCCTGCCCAGTTCTGTCGCTTAACTCTGTGATCCTGAAAGAGACTTGTCTTCTTCATGCCTTAGAAACCAAGAGACCTATAACTCTGCCCAGAAACTGGAAATATCTTAGTCCTGTTCACAGTGCTGGCAGCTTCAGGACATGTGCAAGGGCTGCAGTCACAGCTCAAACACAAGGGGTCAGAGCCCATACCAGGTGTGTATCAGGGCATGGAGATGATCACAGAAAGAAGCACGGCCACAGATTCTCTTTGAAGAGCTGAGGGCTTCTTCCTCCATTTCATTATGGTTTTGTGAAGCCTCATAAGTTGTCCAGAACAGGCAGCTTGTGGAAAGGCCAGCCACTCTGTGGTGGGGCCATTATCCAAGCTGTAGCAACAAGGCAGAGGATGACGGTGGGAGAACCAGCTCCTAGCGTGCTCAGCAGAGCAGTTCGGTCCTTGTCCTCCTTGTAAGCTCCCTCCTCCCCTCTGCCCACCTCCCTGTGGCCACAGAGAAGAGGCAGGAAGGAAACCAGCAGGTCACTTCTTGCCTTAACAGGTCAGAGGCCAGTCTAACCTGCAGCTATGATTGCCATCATTCCTAAGTGGAAAGGGCAGCTTTGGTTTGTTCAGGCTGTCTATGTGCCAACATCAAACATGTTTTACAACTGACCTGCAAAGAATGTGTGTCACTGAAGAGGATATGTAGTCCTGGAGAGCATAAAACGCAGCTGCATTGTTTAATAGTATCTCATCTACCAGATCGGAATAACAGGCAAAGATGATCTAAGAGAGATAACTCCGAGTGTGTTAGGAGGAACGAGTCCGCTACCTTCGCCAGTGGAAGATTCTTATAAATTCACTCCTCCTGCCATCCTTTTGCAAGGGGTCAGAAGATGTACTGACAATAGCAGCATGCAAATATTTCAGAACTTGGCCACACGCTGAGCAAACACTCTGGATAGCTTCACAAGTAGATTAAAATGCCAGATCAGCGAGCAGTGGTGCACTTTAAATATGCTCACTAATTTATTAAGTTTATTCTTAGCAAGCTTGCAGACTTCAGAAAGTTAAATTTCTCTGTGACAAATAGCTGGGGAGCTGGGCAGCCCAGAACGTGTGCACTGCAGTCAGATGGCCCTGGAGAACGTGGTGCAGAAGAGCAGATACTACCAAGCACACTACATGGGTGAAAATCTCTGTCAGAAGAGCCTGCATGGGCTTTTAGTCGAGACCACTGCACAGTTACAGAATGCAAAAGCCAGGCTCTTCTGCAAAAAGCTGCTGACTCCCACCCTGGGCTGAGACATCCCTTATCTCTTTGTGCAGGCTTGGCTGCATGCTATGGATTAACTGCTATGAGCACCAGCCCTCAGGACACTCTTCAGATCCTTTATGCTCTCATTTTAGTAACAGCAGCACTATAGTTGCAACAGCAGGGATCCTTGTGCACCAGGGACTGAACTAAATGCACCTTCCCTCCAAGCAAACCATCTCTAGTGGTCCTAAACCTGTAACCTGTCCCTTTACAGCTCCCAGGCCCTGGTATCCTGCCTATGCTATTTTCTCCAGCTTGTCTGCATGAGAGCAGAGTTTGGAAGAGCTGAAAGGAAACAAGAGGAATGAAGTGTCATGCAGCCCCTTGGAAATACAAATGCTGACAGCTGAGGAAGGGGCAAAAGAATCAGGAAAGAGCTGGTTGTATATCTGAGATATCCTGTGGTTTCAGAAAAGGAGTAAGGCAAATACTTGCACAGAAGAGAGCAAGGGATGCCACGAGTAGGAAGTGAGGCTACATCCGGAGCTGACAGCAGCAGACAGATGGGAGGCAGAGGCAGCGTCTTGGCTGAAGGGCAGGAGACCTCTGTCAGATAGATGTATGGAAGGAGGAATAAGGCTGGCAGTGTCTGTAGGGATACATATTGTTGGCACAGTCTGCATCCTGCTAATTCTAAGTGAGCTAAGGAGTGTCTTTAGAAACCCTTCTGAAAGCCTGTGTGTCTGCCTTTCCTTATCACCACACATCTCTGAAGATGAAATGTAACTACAGGACAAAGTTCTGGGAAAACATGAAAGGTACCACTCACTAATATTATCCTGCCTCTAGGACGTAGTAGCAATGCAGTCCCACTGCGCTGGGTGCCACACAGACATGGCACAATCCCTTCTGGAAGGCATGTGAAATTGCTTCATGGAACAGGGTAAAGGAATTATGCACCTACTTCACTTTTGATTTGGTTGCTCTACTAATCAGAGAAGGAGAATGTTTTGCTTCACAAAAGCACCATAATGGCATGGTGAAGCATGAAGCTCCGGGAATCTTCTTGTTTTGCAGGACTAAAAGGGCCTTAAACCACCTTAATCAAAATCCTGGATAATCAGAGAGACACAGTGGAACAGTGGAGCAGGGCTGAATAAGCAACGGCACAAAGCACTTGCCAAGCTCAAATACCGTTTCCAAAACCATTTCTGTCATCTGAGCTCCATTTAGCAGTGAGGTTTGGGAGAGCAGCAGGGCTGGCCGTGCTGATGGCAGCACGGCATTTCAAGGAGCTATTTGCAACCACCGCTGCCCTTCGCCGGGCCAGCCACAGAAACGCAACGCAAGCGGGAAGCCCCGTGTGGCCCCAGGACACACACGCTTGTGCAGCCGAGAGAACACGGCCTGAGGGAGGGCGCAGTTTGTCAGTGTGGAGCTGGGGACTCCGTACGGCGTGCCAGGATGACTCCTTGGGGTAGTGATGACAGCTGCTGGTGGAGATGCCTACGTGCTGTTTGTTGAGCAGAAATAAGACACTGCGAGTTTTCCAGGGACAGAACACAGCAGGATCCTTTGAGCTGGAGCTCACAGCTCTGTGAGGCTGTTTCGCAGCATTTGTCACATCTCTCGGGAGATCTTATTCATCGCCCCACTTCAGAAAGGAGTCAAGCCTCTTCTTCTAATGCTGTGAGGGAAAAGACTTTCCCAGGAACATTTCCTGAGCTGAGAGCGAATCCCACATGGCACCACAACCCTCCGTCAACTACAAATGGATGTTATTGTTACTTGCACTGCAAAATGAGCTGTTGGACTCAGGCAATACGTGCTGCTGCTGGTAGTTAAACAAACTCCATATGCCCCGTCCAGCAGCTGGCTGGCCGATGTCAAAGCCTGTGAAATGACCTGCTCTGACAGGCTTTCTCCGAGTGATCCACTTTGATTTATTGTATTAGCCCGCAGTGCAGATAGGGAACATCACGCACAGACATTCACTGGATCTCATTCCACACCCTATTGTGTCCATGCGCTCTCTTCAGCTCTTTCATCCCCAGGTCCCTCTGCATTTCAGCAAGTCCTTATAGGAAAGACTTGAAATTTGCTGAGCTTTCTCTTCTGATCTGTCTCCTATGGGGAGATGTTCTGCCTGATTTCCTGACCGTTTTCTCTATCTCAGCATAAATTTAGGCCTTACAAATGTAGGAAAGGTGCAAAACCCAGTCAATTTGGGAGTAACATGCTATGTGAATGGAGACACCCTGTTGCTCACAAACTCATTTTAAGAGCAGAAGTGCCCTTCTGATAAGGGTTTGCCAGACTGCCATCCTGAATAAGCTGTAGTCACTCCTTTCTCTTCCCTGCCATTGACCACAGCAGTGTGTTGGATGGATTGGCCTTGGGAGGCCTGAAGAATGACATATGAGTAAAACTGGCTCTGCAGCTAATGGGGTTGGCAGGCTATAAGGAGAGCAGGAGGCCTTGGGCTCTTGCTGGGGACTGGAGTGGCCACAGAAGCTGGCTGTGAGCTGCTATGCTTGGGTGACAGCTCTCCTGCAGAATGGGTACCCTGCTGGGGAAGGGAGAGGGAGGACTGAACAGGGAGAACTGGAATGAAAGGGCAGAGCAGCTCCATTACAGACTGCGGGATGCTCATGGCTGTCACACTCTGAGGATGCCAGAAGTCAGGAAGTTCCTGGGCCACAGCTGATAAGTCCTGTGTGTCTGTTCCAACAATGTCCAGCTTTTATTTTTGGTTTGAGGTTGGGACATAAATCATCATGAGTCAGAGAATGTATTGAAAGCAGATGTGCCTTCCCTGCCCTGATGCCTTCTCCAGGAGGACATTGGAGACAGCACCAAGCTGGTGGTTCCTGTATGTCTGGGACGTGTGGCAGGATGGATGTAGGCAGGTCTCAGGTGAAGCGGCCAGAGGAGTGTGAAGGTCACTGCACTGGGTATTCTGGCTTCAAGACCGGTGGTTGGATATGGAAACAATCCTGAGAGCAGATCTCCATGTGTTCCATGAGTCCAAGAGGAGCATGCTGACCAGGACGCCATGTGCGCCACACACACAACACGGCTTGGAATAACCAGGCAGCATGACCTGGTCTGCGGTTGTCAGAAATTACCTTGTAGCTTTAATTAAACCATCATCATCTAATGAACAGCATCAGCCAGAAAAGTAGTGTCCTCTCCCGGCCTACATGCCCGATTGCATCTCTCTCCTACCAATAGTTTCAACTCATTATTGCAATTAAATGCAGCTCCACTGGCCTTTCTTTAGCCCACATAAGCCAGACTTCATCAAACGACCATGGCAGAACCACTCCTGCCTTTATCCCTCAGGAGCATCACAAGCACTTCTGAACTCTTTCCATAACAGGACTACTCCTGCCACAACACATAAAATTCCTCTCTTGTCCGTCTCTAAGCTTATCCTGACACTCTACCAGCAGAGGAGCCAGAATCCCAATAGAGTTTAACATGGACACATTCAGAATCAGGGGAATCAAAAGAAGGGACAAGCTCACAGGAAGAGGGGCACAATGAAACCCAGTTGAATACAAGTTTCCCTTGTGCCACTACGGCTTAGAAAGCAAATACAGCACAGAGAAAGGCATTCAGAATTAGGTACATCATTACTGGTTGTTGTGCCTACACAATGGGAGGGATGCTGGAAAACTGGAACAGGTTCAGAAAAGAGCTACAAGAACGATTTGCAGACTGGAGAATTATTGTGTAGTTGAAGATATAAGAAACCCCATCTCTTTTACTTATGCTAGGCATAACAAAATGAGACTTGGTCCCATTCAACAAATACCTGGCGGACAGCTCTCCAGACCCAAGCACAGCCTGGATATTTGTAAACCAGAAAGCAAGGCGCATATTACAAGCAGAGAGCTGCTTACTGAGCAAAACCAGTTTCCACGTGGAAAGAGGGACTTTCCCAGTTGGAGTCTCCCAGTTCTGCTCTGCTCACTGGGTGCAATGCACAGACAAGGCAGCGCTGGAGGGAATTTGCTGCGTTACCCAGCGAGCAGCCCGCCCAGCACATCCTGCCGGGAGCATAAGGGTTGGGATCGCTTGGCTGGGCAGCATCCTCGCTGCTGTCTTTACCATTCTTTATCATTAATTAGCCTTTATCATTATATTCCCTGATCCTCCGGCTTTCCTGAGTGCCCCTGGGTGCAGACACCGAAGGGGCAGCACAGCAGCCAGAGGGAAGGAACTGGGAAGCTGGAAGCAGTGGGGAAGCAGGGGTTTTAGCTGGAGATGGGGGCCCATCATATTCCTCCCTGCAGGTCGTGCCAGGCCTTTAACGCGCACGCAGTGCCTGCACAGCGGGACCGGGCCGGCTTGGCCGGCCTCCAGGCCCCGATGGCCATAAAACGGGAAATACGGAAATTGGAGGGAGACCGCAGCGACCACCAAGCAGCTGTCACTCGCAGCGCGCGGGCACTCGCCCCCAGCCAGGCCTGGCCGCGGCACCGAGACACGGAGTCCGAGCGCGCTGGCCCTTCGTGCAAGGCAACAGCGCCGTCCAGACGGGAGGGCGCGAGGAGGAGGAGAATGAGAAGCAGGAGGAGGCGGCGGCTCTTCCACAGCCAGGCCTTGCCCTCCTCGGATGCCCCCAGGGAGCGGGGCGGCCGCGAGCCCCAGGATGCTGCTGCACAGCAAAGCCCCGCTCGCAGAGCAGTGTGAAGTTTTCTGCGAGTTACATGTTTTATGAAAAGTTGTTGGCAAAAATGTGAATTTCTTTTGGCTGCATTTTGCATGAATCTGGCAAAAAACGCAGCATTAGTGTCTCCCCTTGAGAAAAGTTTATTGAGTGGAACAAAGTCAGATATTTTTAGCTACCCATTGTTAGCTGAAGAACAAAGCCATAACTAAGATATTTTGTCTCTTACACTGAAATGGGACTATCAGACAAATCCATGTACAGTCATATGCGGCTGCCCATTCAGATGGAGCATGAGCGGGAGACTATTTTTAGCCTGCCTACACCACACAGCAACCACATTACCCTTCCTCTGCAAACTGGACCACCAAAACACATGGACAGAGCTCCAGAGATAGGCATGTGTGGTCCCTAGACACCAAATGCTTTTGCCTATCCTGACAAGTGGCATTTACAAGAGAACTCAGGTTGTTCAGTTCTAAAAAAAATTACTTTCATTTTCTTGTTTTGTTCTTTTTTTTTTTTTTTGGCTTGGGGCTGAAATGATGCATTTTTTATCAACAGGCAGCAGGGAAAGCTGCCCAGGTCCCAGATGGATTTTCGGAAAGCAGCAGTTACAGCGCGTAACACCACAACCCAAAGCTTCACCCCTTTTCCCAGGCACGTGGAGGTGCCCTGAGGACCGTGCGGATGCCCGGAGAGAGGACGGGCGCAGGGCTGGCTCGTGCAGCCTGCGGGGAGAGTCAGCAAAGCCCCATCCTGGCAGCGCACTCGCAGCCCCATCCCCTCTCCCTGCACAGTTTCACTGTCCTGGAAATGTAACTGTTTCACTGCTGCCAAGGCAGGAAACATTAACCCTGGAATGCCAGCAGCCACAGCGCAAGGAAGGCAAAGCCTCCTCCGAGAGCTCGGCAAATGAGATCAGGTGCTTATGTCAGGCAACATTTCGCAAAGCATTTATCTGAAGGAAACAAAGTGGTCCATAAATGCCCCAGATTGCTGAGCATGAGTGATGCTGGGAGCTTTTCTAAACAGTTTTGGTGGGATGCATTAGTGAGTCATGGAGAAATTGCATTAAACGGCGGAGTATTCTGCGTAATCAGTGACCCTCCACAGTTAACAGAGTCTTGACACTCTTCTCCTAGCAAACCGGGAATAAACGGGACAAAAGCAGAATGCCATCACACAGATTGACCCACAGGGAGGGATAATGATTAGGGGTAGAGGGATTAGAATAAACTTCGGAGCAGCCTTCAACGGCTGCAACAGAGCAGGAGCCTGGCCTTTGGGAAGACCTCATGTGGCCCTTCACCATCATCTTGCCTTTGCAAAGCCAAAGCTACCCAATCTTTCCACGTTTCTCTGCCGGGAACTCCAAGCGGCCCACTCCTGACTTGCAAAATGCACCTTGCACTCCTCCTCACGCAAGCAGGACGATCCATGTAGGTCTGCACGTACTCCAAGCCTTGCCAGGTGCACTGGCCACCAAAGTCCCCGCCACCAACCCAAGAGTAAGCAGCAGATAAGCGTAATGCCTGACCACACTCCATCTCCCTAGAGAACTGCGTGCCACCTATGCAAGTGCCATGTGTCCATATAGCAGAACACGCCTGTGAGAAAGCAGCTACAAGAACAGAAAGATGTTAAGTATGAAATGGAAATTACCTGTGAACTTTTCAGCTGCTCTAGAGTTTCCCGGAGGAGATGCGGCTTTTGTGACTCCTTGCTTTCTCCGAGGATTAGGGCTGCTTTTATCAGGGAGCAATGATTGTTTTTATAAACTTGAAGCACAGTAAGAACTGGTTTAAAATAGAGTGAAAGGAGCTGGTGCGGATGGAATTAGACAAACTCTGAGAGCTGCTTTTCCAAAAATAAATTAACTTCTTGCAGCCCGCGTTGCAGAGGGAGGCCAGGGGCTTGCCTGCCATGCACTCTGGGCTATGGTGGCAGGGGGCTGGCGGGGTGACTTTCACCTTGCTGAGTTCTGGCCCAAGGTGAGGAGTGGGGAGAGCATCGAAGAGCGCGAGGAGCGAGCAGAGCAAAGAGCGTGTTAGGAGGGGTGGGCGCCCACCTTGCGGCCCCACCGGCAGCGCGGGGCTGGGGGCCCTGCCAGCTCACAGCCCTGGGGCTCCCCCACGTGAAGCTTTCCCCCTACCCCGTGCCTGGTGGCCCCAGCGGCCCCGAGCGGCAGCCCAGGACCACAGGCTGAGCTCACCGACTCTGCAAGAGTTAAGGAAAAGGAGGAGCCTCCTCTGCCAGAGCTCAGATAACAGCAGTAGCTGCCGCCTTCCCTTCAGATGCGTGTGTCCCTCCAGAGCAGGCGCTCTGCTCTGCCTTGTGCTGCCTTCTCCTTCACCTGCCTTCTAATCCTTGATTTGATATCCCAAGGGGTCTCTTTACTGGTCTTGAAGTAGAAAAGCTCTTGAGGTCACTGTTCACCCTTTTAGAAAGGGCCACCTGAACTCACTGGTGAAACGCGCAAGGCTCTGGTGCTGTGTGGGATGTTATTAGAGGCAGCTCCCTGTTCTCATCCACTGCAAACTTACTGTTTTTCTCCCTTGAAATTCCTTAGCTATTCCCAGAGATTTTGGCTTCATTGCATGCAGAACAGAGCCCGAGACCCCCCATACCTTTGCAACCTGCTTGAAGTCAGCCTGCAGGAGAGCACACACTTGCATGCAGTGTCTTGATTTTGCTGTGCTTTTCCCTCCTGCAAAAACCACAACCTTCCCTCCCTCAGCTGCCCAGTGAATACATTTGTACTTGTATGTGGCAGCAGGTGTAGTTGGAAAAGACCTATCCTGTCTAGTGAGAAGCTGGGTGGGAATTCTACCAGACAGGGAACAGCCACAGTTGTGTGTCCTGGCTCAGACATACTTGAACTTCCAGACCTTGAGGAATCCCCATTTGCAAAAGGAAGGCCAGCCTGGCCAATCAGAGAAACTGACCTCCTTTTCATGGCAAACTGTGCAGGTTTTGATGAGCTGGGATTTGCTGTTGGAAAATCTGCAGCTCTAGTCCTAAGTCACAGTACCTGACCTGTCTGGGACACTCTATCTATCTATCTATCTATCTATCTATCTATCTATCTATCTATCTATCCGTCCGTCCGTCCATCCATCCATCCATCCATCCATCCGTCCATCCCTCCATCCCCTTGGGAAGCAGAGCAATAGGGAGGTGTATGAGTGCAGCCTGGCATTTCTTGAGTAAGATGGTTGGGCTTCCAAGAAAGGTGCAGTCAGAGCAGTGAGATCTCTGCTTGGAGTCTGATTACCAAGCAGGCATGCCACATATTCAGTGTAAAACCTTGGGCACAGGTTAATGGCAGAGAGGAATGACTATGCATCAAGAACTTTCCTGACAAGAGGAGTCCGGCACCCTGAACAGGTCAGGGTTGGTTCCTCTTTACCTTCTTTTGGGGTATATCCATCATTGCCTTTGGCTAGTGTGAGATACCACAGCCCTGTGTCCCTGCTGCCACGATAGCATGACACCCCACAGACCATCACACTCAGAAGCAAACAGCTGGTCAAGGGGTACAAAAGGCAGCTTTGGGGAACTCCACTGGGCCAGGAAAGGAGGTGAAGGGGGTGCATGTGAACCTGTCCCCCTGTGTTGCAGTGGGGGGCCACCTTGGGAATGGAGCTGCTCTTTAGCATGTTTACAGTATCATCCTCACCACAGCAGGTCCTGAGAGACTTGATTTCTCCTGCCTTAGTCACTGATCTTCAGGAATAAAGAACGAAGCACTGCTGAATGTCTCTGACTTCCTCTACGTTTCAGTGCCCGAGCTGCGACACTTTATGACTTATACAACTCCTTTCCTGGGTTCATGCTAGCCAAAGGCTGTCTGGTGCAAAGCTGTGCCAATGCAGCACATATATAATGTTTCAATATCCCTTACAGAAACACATCCCCTTTTGATCTCAGCCTTTGGCTGAAGCCTGGATGTTTGCAGTTTACTCGTGTTAGGAAGAGAATCTGGTTGGAGAGAGGGTCTTCTCAGATGCAATTCCTTTTTTTTTTTTTTGTGTGTGTGTGGGTGTGTGTGTGTGAAAGTGTGTTTTCTGCACACAGGAGAAATCAATGAAGGGCAGTGTCTTTGCTCAGACTTCAGCTCCTTTCCCTGTTAGTTTTGAGCCACAAAGCTCTTTTTTAGGCTTTTTGTCCACGCTGCTTCCTCTGACCTTGCCTACACTTCTGCCTTCAGCTGTTTCCTCTAGGAATGATAGTGGCTGCAGTCCCACCACCCAAACATTTAGGTTTTCAAAAAAACCTGCTTCACTTTCTGTCCTTTTTGGACACCAGCGGGTAATTTCCTTGAAGAAAGCAGCAACACGGCCTTGTTTCTGTCGAGAAGAGAGCCCTCTTCTGACCAGCATCAAGCCTAAGGGCAGCCTTTCCAAAGCAGGCGGAATTATGCTTCCCTGTGTACGGAAAGTTCATTTCTCTTCTGTTTATTTATATCCTGCTCGTTGTAAGCTCACGTGGCTGCAAATCCGCTGTTCTTACTAACAAACATGGCCCTTTAGTCTGTGCAGAAGTTGATGGCAGGGCAAAGCAGCAGCAAGATTTCCTGTTGCCCCCTGCACCTCCAGCCCTTCTCCAGCTATTCCATAAATCCTGGTCTCCCAATAGGAGCTTACAAATGGAGTCCTTCCTCCTCTTTGGCAAACGAGTCCAGGTCTCTGGGCACAAGAGGAGCTCCTAGGAGCTCCTGCCCTAGGTGCTGGAGACCAGAATGGGTCTCCCCACCACAGTAACCTAATTGGCATGATGGTCCCCATGGAGGGTGATTTCCTATCACATCTAGTCACGTTGCCTGGGGGAGATCTGTTAATGTTATATCAACACCTAAATCGCACTCTGGGAGCTAGGCCAGGATGAGGGGCAAGCAGACGGAGCACCTTCCCCGCGACATCCTGCTCCTGCTGCTTGAGCACAGGAGGAGGCCCCAGCTCTTGAGGCAAACTCGTGTGGAGGCCTGGCCACATTGGGCTCCTCACCCCTTTTCCTGCAGCCTGATGGAGCAGAACCCCTGGGGACACTGCACCCAGATGGCACCTGCTCCCATTGCGCTATGTGGTGAGGTCTGCTGAGAGCCCTGGAACGGGCTCCACACAGAGATTGTGGAGTCTCCTTCTCTGGAGATCTTCCAAATCCACCTGGATGCCACCCTGTGCCACCTGCTCTAGGTGTCCCTGTTTGAGCAGGGGGGTTGGACTAGATGATCTCTAGAGGTCCCTTCCAACCTCAACCATCCTGTGAGTCTGTGGGTTCTGGTGGGCAGAGCGAGCAGGAGGGGCAGGATCTTCCCTCCTGCCAGGTCCTCGCCTAGGGGCAGGAATACAGGCCCTGTTTGCAAGGCAGAAGGACTATGGGCCCACTCCACAGAAAGGTTTTAGAGGACTGCCTGAAGGCTGGTTGTGTGATGGCCTCGGTGGCGGGGTTGAGCCGTCTCGCCAGCGGTGGAAGCTCCTCGCCTGCTCCACACATGATCAGTTCATCTTCTCAGGCAGGTGCTGACGCGGCACCTCGGCTCAGGTGTCCGGGCTGCGTGGAGCTGACCTGGGGCTTGGGTTGCCTCCCGTCCGACGGCGCTGGGGGTCGATCGCTGGCTGCCCATGCAGCACAGCCACCCGCCCCGTCGGCCAGCCGATGCGGGTCATGGCAGCGGGGCAGGCGGGTGGCTGGGCTGTCACATGGCTGTGTCTCTGCGTATGTCCCCTGGCTTTGGTTGTGATGGGGGACACGAGAAGCTTCCAGCAGATGCCCGGGGGTCGGACCACGGCAGTGGGGCTGCCTGCAGCCCCCCACATCCAGGCAGGCACTGAGCGTGGAGTTGGGGGCGTTGGCCCCGCATATGTGTCCCAAAGTGGGAGAAGCTCCTGGTTTCCACGCAGGCCAGACTGGATTTTCATTCGGCTTCAGCCTCACCGCACTGCACAGGCTGTGCATTGGAACGGCTTATTTGAGCTGCTTAACCTGTAGCGGGGCTGGGGAAGGGGGGTCTGCTGCTGGAGACTGTCTGGACATGGGGGCACGGGGGAGTGCAGAGCCCAGGCCAGCCGGTGCAGGAGCTCTGTGGCACCACGGGGAGATGGAGGGCAGGGAGGCTGGAGGCTGCGGGCTGGGCCGGTGCTGGCGCCAGGGGGGCCGTATGCGCTCGCCTGCAGCACGTGTGACACGCGTTTGGTGTCACCCGAGTGGGAGATCTGGGAGCCGGCTGAAATATGAGCTGCGGGTTCCCAGACACAGCTGGAGGAGTTCATCCTGTCTGGAGCCTGGCCCCGTTCCCTCTGTTTCCATGGCAGGAGGGGCAGGTCAGCGGGAAGCGCCGGTGCGGATCCCACTGGTGGGCTGCGAGCGGTGATGCCGAGACAAGCGGTTACAGCCTGCCCCGAATAAACATCTCCAGGCTACGAGGGCCCCACAGCTGGCCGGGCTCAGCCCTGGCCCCGCTCTGTGCCAGGGTGGCTGCCTGGGGAAATGCTCCAGGGTCTCCGGCACGTGCCGGGGCTGGTGCTGCTGTGCTGCTCTGACAGCGACGGCAACTCGATCCACCAGCAGCCATCCGGGGCACTTGGTTCTGCCAGCCTTCCAAATTCAGCTGCTTCCTAGGTACTCAAAGGGTCCATCGGCCCCAGGACAAGCCATTAGCCCATGAGTTGAATCTGGTTCAAGCCCTGCACTTGCTACAACCCCACCAATATTTCCCCTATTTGGGCAAACGAGCACTGCATGCACCAGGACTTTATTGATCACTTAATATTCGGAAAGGGCCATTTCCCATCTGCAATCCAGCCTGGCTGCCAGGGGTGCTCGCAGTGGGCTGGAGATCCTGAAAAGGACTTGCGGGCCACAGACCATCCCCGCTGACAAAGTGCAGAGCCTGCGGGCGCTTAGGAGGAATTACCCAACAACTTTCCAGAGGAAGGAACAGCTCTGGCACTCTCGTCTCGGCAGCTTAAAAACAACACAGAGCCATTAGCCAAGGACTGTGGAGGGCCTCAACACCCCCCTCCCTGGGGAATGACTCGATGGAAAAGATGCAGTGCCTCCTGATGGAGAGCTGAGATCCCCTTGCGGTCAGGAAGCGGGTATTAGAGTGAGATGGTCAGATAACGCTTTAGGATGCTTCGATCATGGCACAGGCAGCTGCTCAGCAGAGAGTGCAGGGCCAGTTTCTAATGCATTTATTTGGGGCATGCGTGCAATTCTGTGTGAGCAAGGATGCAGTTTGTTGCAGGGTGTGTCTGTGCGTGAGGACTGATGTGCTCTGAATTTGGGCACATTTCCGCTGTGGGTATGAGTGCACGTGTGTGTTTGTGGGTTCATATATCTATGTGTCCCTGTGGAGTCACCTGTGTGAGAGCAGGAGAGGAAGGCAGCGTGTGCTCTGCAGCAGGACATGCTCTCTCTCCCAGAGGGCCAGGGCGCATGTCCTTCCAGAATCCACAGTTCTTGCTTTAATGTAAAGCGCTCCATGAGCATCACCCGAGACAGGAGGTCTGCACAGGCTGTGCAGGTTGGTCATTCCCAGTGAGCTGCTCTGGGAGAGCAGGCACGCATGTATGGTTTCCTGCAGCCAGAAGCATGTGCTGTCTTCATGGTCCCTGACCATGAGTCTTGTGGAGGTTCCTTAGGGTAGAGCTTTTCTTACCTGTGATCAAGGGCACAGTCTCTTGAGCACGCTTGAGCCATAAACCACCAAGAAATCCAAAACAAGAAAAATATAAAAAATATGTAAGAAAGGAATGAACATTTCAGTGTCCGAGGAGCAGACAAGGCACTATCCAAGCAAAGGTGAGGGAGCTCTGGGTACCCACCCCTGGGCAGCCTTTAGAAACTTCAGCCATCACAAAGCAAGGCTGAAGGGCCCTGATACCTGGGTGATATATGAAATGGAGATGGAAACCCACGTCCTGCAGTGATGGGAAGACCAGGAGCAGGAGTTGTGACCTAATCCCAGGTAAGTTTTTCACCAATGCTCCCCATGTCCTGCCCTGTTCCCGAGGTGTGTAAATTCATTTCCCAGAGGAGCCTTAGCCCCCATCCCAGCGCGGGGGGACACCAGGATGCTCTCCTGCGTCAGGATGCTCTGCCCAAAGGCCAATGCTCTCCTGCTCTCAGGTAGAGTGGCTGGGCAGAACATCATCCTGCCTCCCACAGTGACACCTGCCCCGACTCAGACAGCGGGACAGGACAGTGCTGGTACTTCGTGGCTAGTGCAGCTTCCTCTTTGAGGCAAAATAGGCACATTTGCATCCAGAGGGACACTGCTCCTGTTCAGCCGTGAGGCAGTGTGCGCAGACTGCTCGGGGTCCAGTGTCTGGGGCGCGGGGCACCACGGATGCAGCCAGCAACACACTCCCCACGCTATTCTTAGGAAGGGTAAAGTTTATACAAGAAATTTAAGCTTTAAACCCAGGCACCATAAATAGTCTATTTTTCAAGGGCTCCAAGGCAGTTGTAGGCTCAGAGCCAGAGCCAAAATTTGGCAGCTGTCTTTGTTTAATGATTAATTAAAATGAGGTAACAAAACGAGACATATCTATTAACGAGGGTATTTGCAGCGTCAGTAGAGGATTCCAAATGGCTGATTTTTTCCCCTTTTAATCTTCAAACTTCTTGTTAGGAAAACAAGCTTTTCCTCCGCGCGCAGCCGGGCTGGGTGGGAAGGGCTGTGCCACGGCCCCTCGCCCTGGTAGCGGGAGGGGAGCGCCTCTCCGGCACAGCTTTTATCTTTATGGTTCTTTTCCTTTAAACAAAGCAAACCCTCCGCACAAGGATTTTTCCAGTTTCAAAATTTTATTAGACTTCTAAGTAAACGCCAGTAGAGAGAGCCCATGGCTGTGAGCGGCAGCCGGCGCGGCGCGGCCGAGGCGCGGGGCAGTCCGGCCGAAGGCACGCACCTCTTGGGTGTGCTGGTTGGTCAAACACCCACCTCCCAGCGCTTGTGCACATCCGTCTAAGCGGAGGAATGCGACGTGGGGAGCAGCAGAGACCGCTGCTGCACGGTGCCTGTCAGTGCATGCTGCATTTGGGGCTGTAAAGAGTGGATCGGGGCAAACGTCTCAGGAGAGGGGAAGGTTTGGCCGCAGGGCAGTGGGTGCCATATGCTGAGGGTCAGTGTGAGTGTGAGCACTGGAGGCAAAAGTGCATTTCCCAGGCTCTTTTGTATGAACGGATATCTCAGATCCTGGACAAATAGGTTCAAATTAATGTTGGTAACCTGCCTTGGGATAGTAGAACGTGATTTCCTGAAGCTCTGCAAGGGCAAACATGGCTCTCTGTCAGCCTTCACAAAAGCCAAATCCATGCACCTTGAGAAGACGTGGACCAGAAGACAGGCTAAGGGGAAGATGGTATAAAAGGAGGGAGCCTGGGAGGCTTGTTCTCATCTATCACATTCCCAGCTCATCTCCTGACACTAGATACATTTTCTATCTCAAAAAAAGCAACACAAACAAAAACTGAAGCACATAGGTCCCTTATGTGGGAGTAGTACATGGAGAGAAGAGGGTTAAAGTGGGTGGAAAGATCTGGAGGCAGCTCTTCAAGGGTGTGCGAAACAGGTTCACCCTCCCCAAGGCTCCAAAGACTTAGCCACATGGGAAAGCACCCAAGTATGAGGAAAAGGGAAAAACATCCCAAAATAGTTTAGTCTTGTTTTCTACACTGAGACGCCCAGACAGGGTGGGAGTTCTGGTTGTGTCTGAGCTAAAAATTACAGTAAATAGAGAAGTGGCTGCAAAGCTCCATGTTCTGGATAAGAAGGACATGTACAAATGCCGTCCATCAGGGCAAAGACGTGCGGGAGATGAAGGCCCATAAATAAATATATGCCGGTGGGGGGACTGAATTAAACAACCACTGTGTCGAGGGGTGAACCACAAACTGCCTTGTGAAATGTGTCTTTCCCTGTGAGCTGCAGGAAGGCAGATGAGATGACGGGGAATGAAGGGAAGTAGCTTCTTATTTAGGGACTGAGTAGAGCTGGGATCTTGGGTCTCGCTTCACACAGTGGGTCATGGGGCTGTGAGGCTCCCTGAGTCCACCTGGGAGCAAAGTGGGACTGGTTTTGCCCCACTGGGAAAAAAAAAAAAAAAAAAAGAGCAACTTGGGCTGTCAGGATAATCCAGCGCAGCAGGACGTACTGCAATACCTGAAGAAGGAGATGTTCTGTGTAAGGGGGGATCTGCCAGACTGGATATAAATCCTGCTTACCCATGTTTGTCTTTAAGATTGACCCAGTCAAGGCTGAAATCCTGGGATAAATATCAAAGCCTGTTCTTTGGAGAAGGTTAGAGGGATGATGGTTGGGTCACACCTGAAATGAGCACAGCAGTCCTGGCTCTCACTCGTGAGGATCTTTGTGAAAATTGCTCCTGTACCAGACAGACCCTGTCAAGCAGGCAGGACAGGGAGCTGGGGCTGGAGTGAACAGTTCTCCGAGTAGAAGTGTGGCCCACTGCTCCTTTTTGGGAAGACATTTCCCTGGAGGGAAGGAAGTGAGGACACTCTTAACAGCTTGTAGACATCCCTGCCTGACAGGGTATCTCTTGCTTGGAAGATGTAGTTTGGCTGGATCTGCTCAAATAGAGGCCGGTGAGTCCTGGAGCTGCTTTCTTCTCAGGGCTGTGTCCTGCTGTTCCCAAGCTGATGCAAACTCTGTAGTAAAAATGGATCTCGGCGACTCCTGGAGCCCATTTTCACTAGTATTCAAGGTAAGGCATGAAAGGGAGAGGCTGCTCTTGAAAGATTGCTCTCTGTCCCGTAGACAAGAATGACTATATCTGTTGGAACCTCACATCATCTTCATGGTGTTTACCTGTTTAAGGATCATCATATGCCAGCTTGAATCCCTGTACTGGGTCCTGGGATGGGCGAGCTGGCAGAAAAATCAGCAGCTCCTTGGGTCCTCAGCCATCTGAGCCGTGGCTGGAGCTCACAGGGCCAAGAGGTGTGAGGGTGCGTTACGCCTTCCTTGTCAAGAAAGGGTCCCTGGCTCTGCTAATGTCCCATGGGCTGCTGAAGTGCAACGTAAAGACCAGGCTGGAGAATTGCTGGTCTTGGAAAGGAGATGGGGACAACCTCCAGGGCAAAGGCGCCTTCCTGATAAGGGGTGCTGGAGCAAACCAGCCATCGTGCCATGGATGCAGAGCTATTGGTACCTGTTTTCCAGGCACCATCCCTTAGACCCCGTCTAAAGGGACAGCAGAGATGTCTCTGGCATGAGCAATGCCCTGGCAGCCCCATACCGCCTGTATGACTCCCGTAACACCCTCTCCATCACTGTTCTCACTCACATTCCCTTCTCCCTGTCCTGTCCCACTGCCTGCTCTCTGGGACAAACACCCCTAGAGCCACACCCCAAGCCTTAAAATCAAGGACGAAGGGTGGGTTAAAGAGACCACGGATCCTGCAGAGTCTGTATGACCTGGTCTGCCGGGATGGGGGCAGTGGGGACATGTTGTGAGGGTGCAGGCGACCTCCTGGAGGATGGCACTGAGAGGCAGCTTTGGAGGAGATAAAGGGCATCAGGGCAGCCTGGAGGCCCTCGTGCCAAGGGGGTGGGAACGGGCCTTGGTGATGTCCCAGGTGCTGTCAGGGCTACACTGAGGCTCCTACAACGGAGCTGCTGTGGCAGCAGGACAGCTCTTGTCCTCCCATTTCCCTGAGCAGAGTACCATGTGCTTTGGCAGGTGCTCACGGTTGCTGCTTGGCACCCATGCCAGAGGGTCATCAGCTTGGGAACAGTGCGAGCTGTCAGCAGGGAAAGGGGTCTCCGCCTGGGGCCAAGCCCAAAGCGGCTCCAAGCATGCAGAAGGTCCATGTGGGAGCAGAGCCAAGTCTGGTGCTATGCAGGGCACAGTCCACGATCTGGGGAACACGGGGAAAGCATGCCAAGGATGCTGAGATGGGCTGGGGCAGGCACAGCAACAGCGGATGGGGGTACGGGGCGACTGGGGGGTTTTGCACGAGGGTGGCAGAGTCTGTTCCGCCCCCCCCGCCCAAGGTCCCCCGCTCACCACCCGTGGGAGGGCATCGGCTCCCAAGGCAGACAGTGCCCCATGCTCAGACATGCTGGCTGGTGTCCTGCTGCCCAGGCGGGTGCCAGCCTGGGGAAGGAGGGACACCCAGGCAGGCACCACCTGGGGAAGGAGGGACGCCCAGGTGGGTATCAGCCTAAAGAAGGAGGGACACCCGGGCAGGCACCTCCTGGGGAAGGAGGGACACCCAAGTGGATACCAGCCTGAGGAAGGAGGGACACCGAGGTGGCTACCAGCCTGGAGAAGGAAGGACATCCAGATAGGAGCCTCCTGGGGAAGGAGGGACACCCAGGTGGGTACCAGCCTGAGGAAGGAAGGACATGCAGGCAGGCAGGGCTGGAGCCCGCCTCCCGTGTGCGAATCCGCGGTGGAGGCTGCCATCTAGGGCCAAGGCTGGCCTCCTGCAAGGCTCTGGAGTCGGAGTGTGGGGACAAGCCCTTCGACACCAAGGTGCAGAGCTATGGGCTCTGCTCTGCTCCATCCTGCAATCTCAGAAAGTTGGAGAAGGCAAGGCTGGAGCAGGCCAAAGGACAACCCATCGGTGCACAATGGACAGGAGGGCTCTGAATCTGCCAAGGGTTGTAGGAATTAGGTCCAAAGTCTGCCACAAACATGGCGGTAAGAGAAGGAGGGTCCATGTGAGTGTGAAGCTGAGGCTGCCTGCATGCTCTGCCTGTGTGTTCTTGTATTTTGAGGTGTTTGGCTTTTCTTAGTGTACATTGCAGAGTGAACTTCCTGTGTTTAATCTTATTTCTGATACCCGCCCCTCCACAGGCTTTTCACCCATATACTGCTGAACTGTGATTTGGCAACTCCCTTAAAACCTGTGACAAATTCAGTTAAATGATGCTGTCTGGGTTTTCAAGTGCCATGGAGAACAGACAAGGAGAAATCAGCAGAGAGGACCCTGAACCGTCCTGCTCAGACCTGCAGGAATTGATTTAATTTATACTTTGACTGTTGGAATTGAAAATAATCAACAGTCCCTGCAGATGTGTGCTGGGTGTTTGCTTTATTTGCATTCAAAGTGCTAAAGCAATACCCCTCACAGGCAGATGACTGGGAGACAGAGAGTCTCCTATGCAGGGGTCAGATAGATCCATACATCCACTCTTCTGGCGAAGGCAAGATTAGGGGGTTCTTGATGAGATTTAAGGGTAAGAAAGCTAAACTCTCTTTTAATGGAGCTCCCTATATTATACCTTGCTGTTAGCCTTTGCTCCCTAAAATCATTCCAAATTCATGTATATCTGCGGTCTAAGAATTTTGTCCCTCTTTCGCCATTAGCTGCTTATGTCTATTTATTTTGTTTGTCTTTAAAAGTTTCATCTGCTAAGGCAACCCCTGCAGTGCCCACTCTGTTAGAATCTCCCCTGCCCGAGTCAAGTATGTTCATTTTCATTTGTCGGTCAGAAATGTGCCTTCTTCAGCTAGATGTCACTGATCTGGGGGATAAATGTCCTGAAAATTCATGTCCTGAGGTAATTTCATCAATTACTGCAGTTCAGGTACCATTTTCACAGCAAGATGGATATTTTCAAATTGAATTGATTTCTCCTTCTCTTGGTTCTTTTGGTTTTTGCCAAGCATTGCTGCAGTAACTCTGTGTCAGTCAGAAATACGAGGTTTGGCAGTCACATCCACAGCCTTTGCACTGTGCACAAACTTTACAGTGTATTTGTGAAGTCGTTTAAGCTCTAAGCTTTGCTCCAAGGATGGTGTTTGTGACACCGTGGCTCTAGTGTTGGTCCTCTTTCAATTCACTGTCACGTGGACAGTCTCTACGGGACATTTGTTGTTTTGTAGGATGCAGGCAGGGAGAAGTATTTTTTTCAGGGAATCTCCAGCCTTTTTCATGCTCCACAAATAGGGTAGGTTGCCCTGTGTAAGGCAAACACTGGGCATGCTGTTGCTGTCACTTTGAGTCACTCCATAGGTTATTTAGCCACAGCAAGAGTGCATGTCCTCATTTGTGTATTTTCTCTGGGGATTTATTTCCTTTTTGCAAATATTTGCTTAGACTCCTCATTCTAGCCCAGGTAGAGCTTGCTGTTGGCTGAAGAGCCCTACTGGGCATCAGTATAACATCAGCAAAGTAATATCTTGAAGTGCAGTGCTCCTTCTGCCCCAGAGAGGCTGCCGTAAAGAGCTAAATCAAGTTCAGGCTCCACATCCATGAACTGGCTCAGTCACAGGGAACAGTTAGTGCTCAGAGGCCTCCAGGCAATGGCTTCTTTCCCTGTGTCCCTCTTGCTCCAGATTTTATTTAAAACAATAAAGGTGGAAGCAGCCAGATGCTCTTGCTGTCTCCTGGGTTGTGGATAATGCTGCTTGCCACCTGGTTAAAAGGTCCACTAGCACATGGGTTTTTCTGTTTGAATGTGTGGGTTTTTTTGCTCTGTTAGAAGGTCTGTAGGCTAAAAATTATGTTGCTTCTTGAGCAACATCTTGCTAAGAGCTTTAATGGGAACACCGGCCTTTCTGCAGTGAAAGCAAGATGTGAATAGTATACACAGACAGGAGTAGCACAGAGCAATGAATACTCTGCATGCTCTTGCCCTGCAACTGCCCTACACACAAGCTCCCGGCCTTTACGGTGAGGACAAAGGCATGGGAAGAAGACAGCACAGAAGTAACCTTGTCTCCACAACATGGGACATGTGTCAACATGGGACAACCCCAAGGTGCACACTGAGGTTTTAAGCACCATCCACCCGCTGTTCCTCATGACACTGTGCAAAATGGGGCTCTAGGCCATGGTGTGGCAAGGAAGTCTTCTCCGTTGGCATAGCCCACCCTGGCGTGTGTTGGGCACACACTGTGCTCACCATAGCTCCTGGCTCATTCACGAATATCAAGCCACAGGCTTCTGTAGTTTCTGGGTCAAACACTCCATTTTACTGGCCAGCATCACTATAGGCTTCGCAGGCAGCTAGTAAACCTCTTCTTCCTTGTAAGCTGGAGGCTGCTATGGGAGCATAGAAGGGAGAGTTCTTTAATCTCCAGGTAACTAATGTGCAAGCCAAAGCTCACCTTGGGCTAGCTGAGGTTATTCAAGAGAAAAAAAAGAAAAAATCACACACATTTTAAGAAGGGCAAGTCATTTCAGTCTCCAGATTGGAGGGCACTATGGGCTCCTTTGCTCAGTCACTCTACACTGGGAAATGATACCTTTTGATACTTATTGCCAATAGGACAAGATGATAATATGTCATAATAAAGCTGCCGATTTAATAAAATTCAAAACTAAATGGGACAATTGATATTCTGTAAAATGTACACCTCTATGTAAGCAAAGAAAAAGAAGCATCATCTAGGGAGAAGTCTCAGAAATAAGCATCCCTTGTCCATTACTTCTAAATTTCTTGCATGACATGGCTGATGTTATTGCTTTGGTTGAATTAGTTAAGCAAACTCTGCATTACTGTGTGTTATTTAAGCGTAATGGACCAGATGGGGCACATTTCCCTGAAACCCTCTGGCAATGCTGGTTTCATAATGACTCTCTGAGCTGGAGCTGATTACTACACGTGACCTTCACAAGCTGGAAAGATGAAGCATTAGGGGAAAAATGCACAAGACACACAGGAACACTGTAAGACAACTTGCTTCATAATTGTAAGGACCTGTACAACATTTCAGAGCAGCACCTCCTACATACAAAGGAAGCTTGAAGGGCAAAAATCCATTTCACTACCTTTCACTCAGTCCCTGTAGCCCTAGACCTTGTGATTTTGAGAAACACAGATACGTTGTCAAAGGACATTCACGTGCCTTCATTGACAAGAACCTCAGAGATGATTCAGGGTTTTTTGACTGCTTTCTGTGAAATCTTTGTAAGACTGTCAGGATATTAAAGATAATTTTGTAACTTTACAGAATTCCACTGATTTTAGTGAAGTCACAGATCCAAATACTGAACTGTGCACATAAAAATGGTGGACAAAAGCACCAAGATTCATTAAACCACAAAAACAAACACATACTGTCATTTAGTTATTTCATCAACTAAAGAAACATCAGCTGAAAATCCCATGCCAGCTGGTCAGAGCCCTAAGAAAGTTTTGCAGTGGAAAAAAAAAAAAAAAAAAAAAAAAAAGAAAGAAAGAAAAGCATTAGAAACACTAAAAATGTTTCCATAGTTTCTAGTTGATCACCTGAGCAGAAAATCATTGACATTGGAAGGAAATGGCGCAGCCGAGGGAAGGAATGCACAGATACAGCTCACGCCTTTAGGAAACCTCCTAGAGTGTGTTTGGGTAGCAATTTGAGATTTAAACTGATGTTTCCCTTCCTGTCTGGCTACAAGAGGCAGAAAGAAGCGTTAGACATTAGGAAGCATTAAGCTGAAGGAGTGTAATGTGCAAAGTGGGCATGAACAGAGAGTTTGCTATTCAAAGGAAAGGTGCTTTTATTTCATATAGGAGTTGGGGGGTGCAAGAAAAAAAAAACAGTCTTTGCTATCTTGACTATCTTGAACTACTGTGAGGTGATACAGTAGTCAGAAGGAGGGGTTTTTAAGTGAATTATAGGCTGGGACAGGCTGAGCAGAGCTTAGAGAGCATCTGTCAGCAGCCACGGCAAGTCTGGGGGTTTGCACTCCGGCACAGGTCCACTCCAACTGCTCGGATCTCTGCAAGCGGGAGCACTTTGGCACTGAGAATAAACGCTGGCAGCGTTTGGAGGGGAAAGCCCTGGGGAAGACCAGTTTGCCTTTGGGAGCGCGGAGGAAAACGGTTACTGTTGATTCGCACTGTTTATGTGGGGTGCTCTGGCTACAGCAACACTTACACCCCGGTGCAGCCTGGCCTCAGGACACGGTCAGCTCAGAGGGCCCCGCTCCAGCCCGGGCCGCGGATTCCGCCTGAGCCCGCAGCCCTGCCCGGCGGCGCCGCCTCCTCCGGCGGCCGCGGCGCGGAGGCCCCGTCGGCCCCAGCACGAGACCGCCCCCCTCACCCGTTGCTAGGCGCCCGCGGGGAGGGGGCGGTGCTTAGCGTCACCTCGCAGAGTCCCCGCGGACCCCATTGGACAAAATCCTGCCACGTGATGGCAAACATCATCCCGCACCCACAATCCCACTCGCCGGCAAACCCCTTCACGCGGCTGGACCGCTTCTCACTGGTTCGCTCTCTCGGGGAGCTCGCTTCTCATTGGCTTGTCCTCTTCATGTGGCGAGGGACGAGGGCGGTGCCGCACCCCTATTGGCGGCGGGCAGCTGCAGGGGCG
>VZSV01000170.1:1325857-1340022 GCA_013398735.1 Nothocercus julius | reverse complement strand
CGGCGCAGCGCGGGCGCCGGCCTGGCGGGGCCCAACACCGTCTACGCGCAGGTGGTGGCGGCCGGGAGCCGCGACGCGGGCGCCGCCGTCTACGTGTTCTCCGAGTTCAACCGGTGAGCGCGGAGCCGGGGCCGGGCATCGGGGCGGCCCCTGCGAGCCTGGCCTCACCCTCCGTTTCCCGCAGGTACCTCTTCAATTGCGGCGAGGGCACCCAGCGGGCCATGCAGGAGCACAAGTGAGTGCGTGGTACCGGGACCCCCCCCTCCTCCTCTCTGGGACCCGCTTCATCCCGCTTTCCTGCCCCCTCTTCCTCCTCAGGCTGAAGATCTCGCACTTGGACAGCATCTTCCTCAGCCGCGTGGCCTGGGCCAACGTCGGAGGGCTGCCAGGTGAGCAGGGGGGAGCCTGGGCGCCCCGGGGCCACCAGGCCAGGCCCAGTCATCAGAGATGTCAGGGCAGAGGGGCTGCCTGGGCACTGGCGATTGGGTCACCTGTGTGGAGATGTAGAGAGGAGCAGCCCTGCGAGAGCAGCGAGGCGGCGCGTGGGGCTCTGCAGGGCGTGGGGCTGTGCAGCGGCGTCACACCCTGCGCGTGGGGTGGTGGGAGAGGTGCTGCCTCTCTGGTGCTCGTGGCTTTATCTTCCCCATGTGCTCCAGAGCAGCAGCAGCAGCGCTGTTCCTGCTTTGCTACTTTGGAGCCTGTTATGAGTCAGGATAATTCAGCAGGAAAGGGCCTTCAGAGGTGTCTGGGTGACTTTTATGCTCACACCAAGAAACAAGATGGAAAAGACGGCAACTAGTTGCTAGTTCTGACCATGAAGATACATGGAGATAAATGGCTTGTTGAAACTGCCACAAAGTCAAGGCAAATTTAAATTTAGGTCTGAGTTCAGGTCTGATCTCTACAGAGAGACAAGTCACACCTTCGCAGAGGGAGAGATCTTTCTTGCCTGAGCCACCAAAGACCTGTGGGACTGTGGTAAAGCTGTTTCTCTGCTTTGCTTTGTTTTAGGCATGATTCTCACATTAAAGGCCATGGGGCTTCAAAGATGCGTTTTCTTAGGGCCACCAAAGCTGGTAAGTAGTGGAAGCTTGCAGAGGCTGGCTGGAACCTTTCAAACATCAAAGCTTACCTTGCATTTGGAGAGGTAGTGTCAAGGCAGTGAATCATGTCACAAGTATAAGGTGTTGGTTTGAGTTGGTGCTGGCCTGTTTGGTTCTGCCTGAAGGGCTGGCTTTACAAAGTAAGTCCATTTAATTATAAAGAGCAGTGTCACACTTCTGCTCTTCAAAACTGTCTTGTCAGCTAAATTCCTAGTAATTCGTTTTCTAGAAAGAAGGGCATTTTTTTTTTCTCCTCTCTGTGTTCCCTCTACACAAATTCTTTTAATAGAAATGTGGTAACTGATTTTCTACTCAAGGCAGTGCTTGTCAGCCTAATGCCATGGCTAGGTGAAGAGCTTCCAGTCCTCAAAATTGTTTTATCATGTTGTGGTATCTGCTGGGTATTTACCCTGAAACAAGAGGAGGCCTTGACGTGGCTGGGAGGTAGATTTTCCACCTTCGTTTTTCCCTTCCCTTTGCAAATGGGTAGTGAGTGATGTCTGTGAGACACCAGCCCAGCTGCTTCGTAGTTGCATAGTGTCCAAATTTTTCTGGTCTGAGAGTTCAGTATTTGATGGTACTTTAGTGGAAGAAAGTTGTAACTTCACCTTTGAAAGTGATGCTTGCATTTTACACTGCTTTGGTGGCTTCCCAAAATACTGTCTCTTTTCCAGCAAAGCTACTTGAAAGCCATTCGACTATTTCCTGGACCTTTAAAAAGAATGGACTTAGGTATGTACGTGAGTGTTTTATAACTAAACGTGAGCTTGTAATAAAATTGGCTTGAGCTGAAATCATTTCAGAAAAAAATGACTCTGATTTAGATCCTTTTGGAGAAAGTTTTGACGAGTTGTGTTTTGATCCCATTTGATGTTGGAATCCATTGCAAGAACTTCCTGCAAGAAAAAAATAGTGTTTTCAGCACTATTTCTGGGAGATAGCTGTCAATCTGACTAGTAAGCAGAATTCATCTTTAAAAGCAAAAATTTCTGCATGAACTGCCAATGAAACTCCTCACTGTGATTTGTGGGCTGTGTGTTATCGATGGTGGACTTTTAAGGGTTTCATTTATTCCTTTCAGTTATGAGTGTCTCCAGCAGTTTTCCTCTGAGAGGGGAAAAACATCATCTCCTTTCTTGATTTCTTCAAGAGTTTGAATCTCTTCCTATTACCTCGTTAATGCCTACTTTTGTTATCTCTTTCAAGCTGTACAGTTGCACACAGAGCCCGAGTATAAGGATGAGACGATGACAGTCCACCAAATACCTCTTATAGGTGAGTATTTGAAGCTGGAGTCAGAGAGGAAAAGCCCATATTTAAAAATCATGGTTTACGGTGATTATTGGAATGGCTTCTGTTTGCGAGTCCGAGGAGGGAGAGGTTTATGAATTTGTGTGTTCTCAGCAGATGAGTCTCAGAGAAACAGGATGTGCTGAGCCATGGCCTTAGTTTGTTCCTTGTGATGTGGGTATTTAGAATAATATGTAGAATGTGTCTTTTTTTTAACTGCTCAAGTTTCTCACTGCTGAAAACCTCAATACCTGGGGTACTGCCATATGCCTGACAGAGTCCAGCCTTTAGAGTGAATCTCAAGGACTGGCCTGAAGGGTAAGAGGTGGATAATATGCAATTTGGACTGGGAGAAGAGTTCTTCGTTCTGGGGCAGTTTAAACATGACTGTTTTGGAAGAAGGGATGCTGTAGTGCTTCTTTTGTCTGTGTGTGTATGTGTGTGTGTGAGTTTGACTGGTTTTCTTGGATTTGGGACAGGAAAGCCACTAGCTGCTGAAACCACGTTGCCTCAGAGTCCTGGAATGTCAGCCCAGGGTGGAAATAGCCCAAAAGACGGTCCAGGGCCTGGTTCCCCAAAAGCTGCACAGCAAAGTCCAAAGCAGAGCAAGGAAAAAGAAACACCCAGAAAAACAGGTGAAAAAAAACAATGTTCTTGTTACAATTATGTTAAAAAGAAAATTAAAGCATATGTGTTTGTGCTTCAGGCTTTCACTGTGGAAGTGAGATATGTAGATATCCTTAAACTAAAGGATTTATGTGGGACAGAACAGGCTCTGGTAGTTTGGAAGCTGATACAGATACAGAAGTAATACAGCCTAGAACAGGACGTGATTCCTGCTTGGAGTGTGATTAGTCTGTGTAGCTTTTTGAAGTTTATTTGCATGTAGACATTGAGGTTGATTTATTTTTCAGTCTTGAGCTTTAATTTTTTTATTGTAGCCAAAACTCTGGGCTCTTTAGCCTTAGATTCTTTGAACATTTTGCTGCTGGGCCCTGAGTTGGCTGGATGATGGGGTGCTGCTGTTTCTGTAAATGCTTTAGCAAATGTTGAAACACTTTGGCCTCGAGGAAGTGAATCTGTGATGATCCTGAGTAATCTTGCTTCCTTTTACAGGTGACGCAGAGAAGAGTGGTGGCAGGCATCCTGATATGGTGATGGCTTTCCTTTGTAAAGTAAGATTAGCCACAGTGGTCTGTAGATCAATTTTGTCATGTTGAATACATTGGAGATGGCATTTTCAAGCAGAACTTCATACTGTTCTTACATTTAAAGGCCAGAGAAGGTGAAACAGGAATAGGAACCTGTAGAGACTAAAGAAACTTCTAGCAAATGCTCTTTATGAACTATCCAGTTAAGAATAGACAGGTTCCATTCGTGCTTTCTGCTACTAGAAAAGACTGTATTACTTGTCAATTTTACTGGCAAAAAACTAGTGGCTGTTGAATAGTAGAAAAAGTAGAAAGCAATAGAAAATTAGTTTGCCCTCCCTGTCTAGAAGAACAATGGTTGTTGAAAATTTAGTGTGTACCCTCTATGATTGTGGGTATATCCAGAGATTCTCCAGGTCAGTTAACTTAAACAGTGGGAAGGATTTGGTGTGCACAACATCTGATATTGAAGGGAAAGTGGGAAAAAAAAATGCCCTGAGCTTGTAGTGCAGTGTACGGATTTGCTGATCATGCTTAAGGCTTTTTGTCTGCTTGATTATTTATTTCAGATTCACCCAAAGAAAGGAAAATTCTTAGTAACTAAAGCACAGGAGTTAGGCTTGCCAGTGTAAGTACAGGGGCCCAGTCTGGGGGTTGAGACAGCTCCACTCATGTTAGTATCGTTAGGCTAAACATTTCAATGACCTTACTTTCAGAGGAACTCCAGCTATTCTACCCATAATCACAGCTCTAAAAAATGGGGAGAGCATCACTTTTGAAGGCAGAGAGGTAAGATCCATCTGTGTCTTCTACTGTGGGTTTGTATCAACTTGGGGGTCCAGTGAAGGATAGAAATTTTCTCGTGCAGAATGCTGTGGATACTAAGACCCAGGCTCTTTGTGAAAGTGGCTCCCATGGGGTGTTGTCTGTCTGGACTGTTGTAGAAGATGATTAGGGAAGCACACTCTGAAATGAGCTGATGTGTGCTAATGGCTGTATATGTCTGTATTTTGTCTGTGCTTCATTTTCTGTCCTTCCCAAGCCGCCAGAACCAATTCAGATTTAGGAAAGAATTAGTAGAGTTGATTCCTGCATGTTTTAGATTTGTTTTCTGGTTGCTTGGGTAGCTGTTGCTCCTTCCTTACTCTGTTTGCACTACTTAAATCAAGTATGAGGAAATTCTCCTTTGTGAAGGAGAAACAAGTCTTAATCTCAGACTCTAGACTGAGGCTAAAGGCACAGCCAGCCCTGGCCGTTCCCAGTCCTGTCCTTAAGTGAAAATCCTAACTGGAGAAGTAGGACTGACTTATCTCTGTGCCATAGGTCTTTCACAGAGCTGCTCTTCTCAAAAAAGCTGTTACTGGTGTCTAAGTCTTCTGTAGGGACTGAGAAGCTGCTTAAATTCATTTCCTGGTAGCAAATTGTTGCTTAGTTGTGTGTTCTAAAGCCTGCCTGATTTGGGATTTGCTGGCTCTAGTGACACGGCAAAATGCAACCTTGTGTAATGGGAGGGCAGAATGGGAACAGGAGCTGCACTGGTTGGATTTGCTGAACATCAAATGAGCTTGCTATGAGCTGGTTCTGCAAGTCCCAGCAGGCTGCAGGGACTTTGCTGACAGAACAGCTACTGAGTCTGATGTGAAGTTGCAAGAAGGGCTCTGTATGTGGTCTGAACATGGGGTGACTTTTGTGCATCTGTCTGCAGCTCTTGCCTGAAGAACTGTGTACCCCTACCGATCCTGGCCCAGTGTTCATTGTACTGGAGTGTCCCCACGAGGGCTTTGTGGATGCTGTCTGTGAAAATGAAACCTTCCAAAGGTAGGGAGCTGGCTGATGGGGAAGGGCTGGATGATGCTAATGAGAAATTCTTGTCCTAGTTGAGATGTGTCCATTTCCATGACTGACATTTGAGCTATGTGGCACTGGTAAGGAGCTAGTGATGCAAGAAAGGACTGATGGTGCCTTTGGGAACCTTTTAAGAAAGGAAGGTCTGTGAAGGTCTTTTAAGAAAGGAAGGGCTACGCAGGGCCTGGGATGGTCTGTAACTGTGTCAGGCCTGTTGTCTTAGAGCCTTCAGGGAAGATAGGGTGCAGTATGGTGTATTGCTCAGGAGTGCCAGAGGGTCTGCATTACCCTTGTGTGGTGAACCTAGATGTCTAGATTACATAAAGTATCTCTGCGGGGCTTATACAGACATGTGTTAGGCTTCTGAAAGGCTCTAAACATATAGGTACTCTTGGAGAGTAGCTACTCCAGGTGAGAGATGGGAGGTGGCAAGAAATAGCTGGCTTGAGCCTCCTGCAACTCAGGGTCCCCTACGAGGTGAAGCCTGGCACGTCTGCATTGTGCCCTGCCTGCTTCTGGCAGAAGTGAGTCTGTTGGTGCTGGCACTTCAGGGTGGGAGGGGAGTGCCAGGGTGATAAAGGACCAAAGCATATGTTTGTCTCACCATATTTGTATGCTCTTCTAGGTACCAGGAAGGACTTCCTGAAAACCAGGTAGCCTTAGTCATTCACATGACTCCAGAGTCAGTTCTTCGGGACAGCCGCTACCAGCAGTGGTTGGAAAGGTACATGGTCTTCTGATACTTGATTCTGTCTTTGCTGAGCAGCTGATTGTTCTTAGAATAGGAAGGCTTTTTCCAGGATAGGAGTAGCTGTTGAGGGTAGCAGGGATCTGGTTCAAAGGTTAGCTATGGCCTTCAGGGTGAACATGTGCCTGATCCTAATGTGGGACTGAAACTTGTAAGCTTTTTGTCTTCCTCTCCTAGATTTGGACATGGAACTCAGCACTTGATACTCAATGAAAACTCTGTTGCAGTGCATAACGCACGTAGCTACAAGATCCAAACCCAGCTGAACCTTATCCACCCAGAGATCTTCCCTCTGCTCACCAGCTACCAGAGCAAGGTAGAGGAGGCCTGCCTGTGTACCTCACACTCCTGAGTTCAGTGCATATATAGGTACGGTGCATATGAAGGCCTGTATAACATCATTCCTTCCTCTGTAGGAAGAGGATGCTGCCTGTAGTGTGCCTGTTGTCCGAGGAGAATGCCTCCTGAAGTACCACTTCAGACCCAAACAGGAGTGGCAGAGGTCAGTGGGAATGTTTTTGGCCTCCCAGCTTTGAGAGTTGGCTTGATTTCTGGATCTCACCCAGAACAGAAGAACTGAGATGCCAAGAGCCAGAGTTTCTCTCTTAGTGGTATCTGGAGGGCTATGGAGGTGTCTAGAGGCACATGCTCTGAAGCAGGACCAGGAGGCAGGACACTGTTTTGTGTGATGCCTGGAATGCCTTCTGGTGGGTGTTTCTCTTTCAGGAGTCCTGTTGCTTCCCACTCAGGGCCTTGCAGTGCCCTCTGGTGTCTAGATGCTTTCTCATCAGGTCAGCGCCCCTGAACGTAATGATTTCCAGGAGCTGTCCTTGCTCCACTGTTTTGGTGGAGTCAGCATTATTGTTGTGTAGCACCATTTGGCCAGGTTGTTCTGAACCACACCACATGCATGGGTACATCCCCCCCCCAACTCTCCAAACAGAGCTGGGAAGCAGCATTTGATCTTTTATTGTAAGGCTATTTAGTTGTAATTTGTCACTTTACCCTGAAAGATGCTGTCTCTTCAGTTTCCTACTCCATCCTGTGATGTGTGGTGTGTTCTTTCAGGGATGCTGTAACTGTCTGTGATCATGATGCATTTGTAAGTGAAGCCTTAGATCTCCCTGACTTCCAGGATCGTGTGAAGGAGTGCAAGGAGAGCCTGCCTGCTGTCCCAGGTAAAGATTAGCATCTTGTCCTGGTTCAGGGTTAATGGAAAATATGAGATCTTGATGACTGAGTACTCTAGAACTCAGGAAAAGCTACGAATGTGAAATCTTCCTGCTGCCTCAGAGGTGCTCTTAACTTCTCTTGGAGCTGTGTGGATAAGGGGCTACCCACAGAGTAGGATGGCTCCCTTCAGTTGAAGCTAAGTAGTTCTGTGCTGCTGTTTTTTCAAAGCTACTGAGGTTGGGGGCTGAGCACTGTTGGGTGCTTTATGTCTAAACTGTCCCTGTATGCTGCTTGTGTGGTGAGCAGAGCCCTGATGTGTTGAATGCTCTTTTAGCAGCTGCAGCAAGAGTCTTCTGTCTTCTCTTCACAAATCTTTTCCAGCTGCTCTGGAAAAGCCAGAGGCTGAGGAAAGCAGTAATAGATGTGCCAGAACTGTAGGCTGTGGGAGTGCCAGGCTATTGAACTGGTGTCGAATGGGCAGTGTGAAGGTAGCATTTTCCTTACAAATTGTTGTTTTCCACTTTCTCTAGGAAAGGTGGATGCTTATCCAGAAATTGTGTTCTTGGGAACAGGTTCTGCAATTCCAATGAAAATCCGAAATGTCAGTTCCACACTGGTAAATACTAGGTAAATCCTAACATGCTGTGTATTCTCCTCAAGGAGGCTGAGTATCTGAAGGAGGTCTGGATCAAGGCCTGTTTTAACTATTGTGATGATACAGTGAGAATGCCCCTGTGTTGAAGTCCATAGGGCTTCAGTTGCAGATACCTGTCTCTCTATACGTGCGAAAAACTTGAGAGCTCCTTGTAGAAAACAGACATTTAATGTCTTCATTGGACTTTTACTGTCTGTGCCAAGGATGCGTTCAGCATCAAGAGAAGACCAGAATGGGTAATGCAGACAACAGTCTCTCTAAAGCCTCTGCTTGTGGGACTGGAGTGGCATTAGAGGTGGAACACATTGAAGGTAGAACACTGAATGTTCTCTGCCCTCTTCTGCCAACCCAGGATGTCCCTCTCCCTGAGTGCACCTAGGTCAGGGCTCCTCCAGATGCCCCCAAACATCTTTGTTGTTTGTCTTGCCAGCTCTACCCGATCCATGCTCTTGGACTGTGGGGAAGGAACTTTTGGACAGCTCTGTCGTCACTATGGAGAGCAAGTTGACCAAGTGCTGTGTAACTTAGCAGCTGTGTTTGTTTCTCACATGCATACTGATCATCACTCGGTAAGTTGAGTGGGTTGGAAGGAGAAGGGGCTCTGCTCATGGCCTGCTTTATTGTGGCTGACAGGTGTAGGCTGCGCTGCTGTTAGGGCTGCAGCTCCCCTCCGCATTCCCTACTGTACTTCTAATCCCTTCTTCTTTCCTCCTGGTGGTCCCTGCAGGTTTTCTGGGATCATTTGGAGGCATAATTCTCCGGCAGTGTTCAGCCTGGCTCCCCACTAGTGCCTGTAGTAAATTGCCACAGAAGGCCCAATTAGCTTATTCTGGATTGGGCCTAATCAGGGCAGGCTGTGTCGAAGGCTGCTCTCTTGTGTCTGAGAACCAGATTGGGATTGGGAAGTTGGATAAAGATTTTCTTTGGCAGCAGATGCAGTAGCACTGGGGAGGGCTGAGAGGTGTTCTGGCCACTGGCTTGAGGATGAATAGTAACAGTGTCATAGCAGCTCCAGCAAAGTGTGGTTATTGGCTCAGAAAAATCTGATTACAACTTGCTAGCGGTTTTTATTTATTTATTTTCTCCCCACTTTACAGGGCTTGTTGAACATCCTGATGCAGAGGCGGAGAGCTCTTGTAAGTAGTATTGTTTCACTGCTTTTGATTTTGCCTTAGTGGTAGTAGAAGAGAGGGGCTTCTGAGCACAGTGGTGAAGCACCATTTTATTTTTTTTTTTTTCCCCCCTAGGCATTCCCTCTCTGAGATTTAATGTACCCCCAGCACTGATTTCTCCCATCTTCACTTTTCCAGGCATCACTTGGTCAGATATTTAGCCCTCTGTTTCTGGTAGCACCCGAACAGATCATGCCTTGGCTACATGAGTACCACAACCACTGTGAAGAAATTCTTGGAGACATTAAGTGAGTTCTGTGTGGTGTGTTGGGAAATATCCTTGGTGAATCTGTATTCAAGACAAACTGCTGTCACCCATTCCCCTTGCCTCTTAGTTGAAGGCTGCTGGGACTGTTTGTGTTTAGACCTGTGGTTTGTAATTGGCAGAGGGGCACAGGGTTTGTTACTCAGTTGCTCTACTTAGGAATTCTGTGGAAAAAGGATTTAGGCAAGTGGAGAAAATTTCCTGGAGGAGAGAGTATTTAACAGTGGAGCAGTAGTTGACTAAGTTACTGGGGTGCTGGATGGTAAAATGGGGGGAAAACTAGCTGAATGCACAAATAGTTTTGTAAGGCAGTGAACTGCGAAGACATGAATGACCTTTTAGGTCATGGATTCGCTGAGAAACAGGCTGCTTACAGGTAGGATCACATCAGGATCACATTTCATTTTTGTACATGTCCTTAGTTTGTTCTTTTCTCGTCTCTCACAGAACGATTACTTCCCAGTCTCTTGTGACGGGCAGTGAGAACATCAAATCTAAAGCCAAGTTTGTCAGCTCTCTTTTGGAGAGCTATGACTTGGCTGAGGTAAGCTCACAAGCAGGACTAGGTGCTACAAGAGGCAAAACGGGGGGACTTGAGGTCTAACACTTGTGTTCTTGTTCAGTTTCAGACTTGTGAAGTCCAGCACTGTAAAAATGCTTTTGCTTGTTCAATGGTCCACAAATCTGGCTGGAAAGTAGTCTATTCTGGAGACACAATGCCCTGCATGGCCTTAGTAAAAATGGGTAGGTGTTTGAAGAATCCTTTTGAAAAAAGCCTTTAACTGGTAGTAGGTGAAACAAGTACATCCAAAGCCTTGGTATTGCTCCTACAGTGGGTGGGGAGGGTGGGAACAGAGTTCATGTACTTATTTAGGCGGACTTGCCCAGGCTATGGGTGATGCTACTACTGTCTCTAGTGTATGTGCAGGTAGCAGCACCCATGTCTCCATCGTGCAGAGAAGGTCTTTGGGTTTAGTGTATCTGCCCCATGTTATGTCCTCCACCACAAAGGCTGGATATGTGGTTATTTATACAGGAAAAGATGCTACGCTACTGATCCATGAAGCGACACTGGAGGATGGCCTGGAAAAAGAAGCCATAGAGAAAACACATAGGTAGGATGGTTTGTGCCATTCTCACCATTGGGAGGCAGAGATGCTCTTGGAGCAGGTGGTGAGGGCCCAGTGCTGCTTGTTGCACCAGCTCTGTAGCATGCAACTCTTCTGAATGGACTCAAGGGAAAGCTTAAAGCTGTTACGTGGCCAGTTTCAACGCTACAGTTGACTAGCCTAGAAGAGAGCCCACTGCTTGATTCACTACTGGATTCATTTCAGGACTAAGCACAGGAGGTAACTATGTTGGCACCCCTGATTACTGAGTGCACAGTTCGGAGCAAGCATGAGCCAGTGTTACTGAGTGCTGGCCCTAGCAAAGGTGGGGAGACCTGAGAGCAGCTTTTTGGAATTACATGCAGGTTATAGTATGTGTTGGACTCACTGGTACCCCTGAGACAATAATTTGAATAGGCCCTGGTCCCCCAATTCTGCTGATACGCATGGTGTGAAGTTCTTTCTTTTGCAGCACAACCTCACAGGCAATTGAGACAGGGATGAAGATGAATGCAGAGTTCATCATGCTCAACCACTTCAGTCAGAGATACGCCAAGATCCCACTATTCAGTGAAGACTTCAGTGAGAAAGTTGGAATTGCATTTGATCATATGAGGGTGAGTTGGGAGCTTTGAACAAGATCCTCTGTGGAAAGGATTCAGTGCTGCCTGGGTATGACTGCACATGCATGCATTAATTTCTCAATTTTTAATGTTGTAACAGTGCACTGCCTCCTCCTACGAGTAGTTTTTGTGAAACAGTTTTTTTTTTTCTCTCTCCTTCCCTGGCAGCAGACATCAACATGGAGGAGAATGGGTGGGGCTGAGCCATTCACCACCTAGACAGGCGCTGATGGCTCCTGAGAACAGAATTTCGCTCTTAACATGCTGGGTACCTGCCCAAAGTCACTTTTATTTTCTGCACATTACTCCTAATTGAAATGATAATTTTGCTTCTATTCTTACTCCCTTCCAAATTACTGGTCTCCTTTACTGGCTTTCTACAATATAGCGAGATATCCAGGAGCCAAAAAATGGTAGTGCAGTCATTGTATTGAGCACAGCAGTGCTAGTGTTGATTGCTCACTACTCAGTTAAAACTTATATTGTGTGCACACTTTCTTTTCAAGGCAATGTAAATAGCTTAGCCTATGGGGTCTTGTAGAAGAGAGCCTTCTCCTGAGCACAGTGGTAAAGCATCACTTTTTTTTTTCCCTAGGCATTCCCTCTCTTAGATTGAGAGAAGCAGTATCTTGCCATCTGAATGGGCAAAAGACAAGGCAGGAGAGGGGGAACAAGCAATTCTTAAGCAGGTGCTTCTGTGCTTAATGTATTTCAGGTACGGTTTGGTGACTTTCCTGTCATCCCAAAGCTGATCCCACCTCTGAAGGCTTTGTTCGCAGATGACATTGTAGAAATGGAGGAGAGGAAGGAAAAACGGGAGCTGCGCCTTTTGAAGGAGGCCTCTCTAGTCTTGGACAAACTGACTGATAGTGAGAATGAAGAAACACCGAACCGAAAAAGGAAAGAAGCCAAGAACCACCGGGAAGTACCAAACAAGAAGCTTAAAACAGTGAACTGAAGCAATATCAAGAATGCTGTATTCTCTATGAAATGTCCTGGGGTCTCCGGGCCTCGGGAACGTGCAGTGCTGAGGACTGCCCGCGAGCACAGTGGAAAAGGGCTGGCCTTGAAGTTCGATGTCTGGGTTTGCTTGGTCATTGGTGGATCCCCATGGGCTGAATCTACCAAGCATGCTGTAAGCAGCGCAAGTCCTCTGGCAACAGTATCTACCCCTGCAGTTCTTGGGTTTGGATCTTGCTAGTCCACCTGACTTTTTTTTTTTCTTTTTTAGCCAAGATTCCTTCTGAAATGTTTTATTTCTGTTTTTATGCTGTAAGCTATTAATAATGTAACAGCGATGGTGACCTTTGAAGTTGCAAAAGATCAGGCTTGAGAAGCCTTGTGCACTGTGGATTCTCCAGAATGATGTGGGCAGATCTCTGGACATCTGCAGAATGCAACTAGATATCAGAACCCAGGTTATAGGAAGAAATGTCACAATGAAGTGGGACTCAGTTAATTGGCTTTAGAGCTTTAGATTAATATCAGAATCTTAATCCTGCTGTGTTCCCATTTTATTTTGATTTTCTCAGTTTTCTAAAACCTCTCTTCAGAATCTGAATAAACCGGTCAACATCTTAAGGGTGTGTGTTTTGCCTAGCTTGCTAATTAGGATTTAGTCGAGAGCAAACAAACAACTGAGTTGTTCCCGTTGGATGTTTCTGTGTGCGTGATTCTGTATGCACAAAGATCTCGCCCTTGTGCTGGATCCTGATGTCCATTCTGACTGTTTCGTGCCTACCTCTGCTACCCTAGGGCGACTTTTGTCAGTTGAACATGATATCCAGTTGGGTGCCACTGGATGGCTCCAGAGTAGAGCACTGTTGTGCTTAGGCTGTTTTACCGGTAAGCACCAGTGCTCTTAAAGCTGCTCATACAACGCAAGCTGATGTCTATTCAAGCTGATCCCAGTGCTGGCCACAGGAGCTAAGAAGGCTGATTCAGGTAAGATGCACAGTTAAAACTAGTGTTTTCAAAGCGCCCTGTGGGACTTTATTCCTCTCTCACCAGTGTTGTAACTGCAAATGCATTTGCAAGCAGGTGGGGGAGCTTTGGCTTCGGTTTCAATTAAGGAGTTTATTTTAAGATGCAGCCTAAAGGCACGAGGCCCGAAGCTCTGCACAGAAATGATACCAGCACATATTAAAGACTTGAAACTTCAGGGCAAAAAAACAGTAGAAAATGAAGAGGCAAACTGGTACCAAAGCAACTTTTATAGATTAACTTGTGCTTTAATATTATGTTTGTCTAAAGAGGCAATGGGGTTATTGACACAGCAGGGTACTGCCAAAAAAAAAAAAAAAATCTGCTTGACTTTTAGGAATCGCAGGGAACTGGGCACAGTGAATAAGGAGTGTGTAAGTGCTTGCTGTTGTGCAAGTGCAAATAGGATCCTATTAAAGTGCCCAGAGGAGGGCATGGTTACTCCCTATGGGTATGGACTGCACAGTCTGTATCTGCCTTTCTGTAAAAGCAAAGAAGGGGCTTTTATAACAGGGCAGAAATTAGAAAATGATGCAAGGCTTAATAAAAATAGACGTAGAAGCACTAGAGGAAACAGCACATAAAGTTACATGGAGGTGCAGGTTATAAGCAGG
Organism: Nothocercus julius; assembly: GCA_013398735.1. NCBI lineage: Eukaryota > Metazoa > Chordata > Aves > Tinamiformes > Tinamidae > Nothocercus > Nothocercus julius. The sequence goes on along the minus strand of VZSV01000170.1, from coordinate 1,326,291 downwards.
TGCTGTGGAGCAGTGTGACGTGGAGCAGGGTGAAGTGCGTGTGCCTAGGGTGCAGGGGGAGCGTGCGGGGTGATGAGCCTGAAGGTTAGTTAATGAGCATGCTTGCTAATGAGCAGACTATTTCAGGGTGTCGGGGAGCTGGCAGCTCTTGCTGCCAGAGCAGCAGAGCCCCAGGGCCCAGGCTGCGGCTGTGGGCCCGGATCACGGTGGTTGCTCCGGGCCTGGATCATGGTGGTTGCCACGACCAGGCTTCCCTGGGAACCGGAGCCGAGTCTCGTCCTGCGGGGAGGTGCCGTGCCCGGGTGTCCCCTGGGCAACGGCAGCTCCTCCCTGCAAACACGGGCGCCATGGAGGGCACAGACGAGGAGGAGGACGCGGCAGCGCTGCTGGTGCAGGACCCCCGCGTGCAGTGGCTGGGCGGCTGCGTGGCGCGG
>VZSV01000170.1:1309155-1325582 GCA_013398735.1 Nothocercus julius | reverse complement strand
CTCCGCGGAGAGCTGCCCGCCGACGTCCTGCCGCAGTTCACGACCCTCGTGGAGCAGGTGAGGATGCGAGCGGCGCCAGCAGGAGCCACGCGTCGCCCGTCGTGGCGAGGACGCTGTCCCGTCCCTGCTCTCTCGGGTGCTGGCGCTGCCCTTCCCAGCACGTCTGGAGGGAAGGGGGTGTTTGGTATTCATGCAACCCCCTCCAACCTCGGCCTGTGGTCACTCAGGCAAGGCGTTTTGCCTGATCTTTTAGAGCTGGGGGGATGATTTGTTCCCCATGAGCCCTTCAAGAGCTGTAGGGGTCTCTGCTCCCTGTATTCATTATTATTATTATTAGCAGCCTAAACTACACAGCACCATCTGAGTTTTTTCGTGACAGCCGCCTGTCTCTGCAGTGAAGCTGTAGTGGAAAAGCAAATGACTTATTCCTGCTGGGAAGTTTGAGTCATGCTTAGTATTCCTGAAAGGCTGACCCACAGGCTCAGCTCCTCAGGGCAGGTGCCCAAACCAGCTCCCCTGATCTTGTGGGATAGTGCGTTATTTACACGGAGAGTTTTTACATTTTGGGACATTTGATGAGCACCACGAATACGGTAAGCTGGTACAGTGGCTCCTGCGCTATGGTTTTGTTTGTAAATGGTGGCAGGTAGCATATGAATTCCCTGTAAACACCATCTGTTATAGAGAGATTTGGGGGTAGGAATATTTTAGAGGATCTTATTTGCTTTTGAATCTTACTTGCTGGCTGCGCTCATCAGCTTGGATGCAGATTTCAGTGACAGCGTATTGCTGCAAGGTGTCCTCCATTTCCTGGTGTTCTGGGGGCTACAACATGAGTTGCTCTGCCTGACGCCCAGACTGTTTTCTTACAAAACATCTTTCTTACAAAACTCAAGGCTTTTAGGGCAGCCTTAGAAGACTTTGTTCAGAGAAAGAGTCTGCAACAAAGTTATCTTGAACCACATAGAGGATTAGCTATAGGTGCACAGAAAGTGTGTCTTGATTCGGTTTGAAAGGGCAGCTGAGCTGCATCAGCTGTGTTGGCTGTGAGGTGACCCTTGGTACTTGTCTCGCTCAATATCATGTTATTACGGCCAAAGGGAACAACATAACTGCTTTGTGGAGCTGGGAATTTGATGTTAGTCCCATTCGTGTTTTAAAAATCTCACAAAAATAAAGAACTATTATTAGATCTCTTGCTAGTCCTCATATTATAAATGATCTTAGTAATAGGGAAATATCTTGTTAACAAGTCACAGTCACCAGGGACTGGACCATGGAGCTGGGCTAACCCAAGGGTGATAGTCACTGTGTGTCTGTTACAGTCAAAACTACCCAAAAGCAGCTCAGCCCTGAGACTTTGTGCTATGAGATAAGTACAAAGTCTGTCATTGGTAGGAATGGCAAAATAATACTGACTGGGCCACACCTTTTGAAAAATAACCTTAAATTACCTGTTCTCAAGATGTGCAGTTCAGATTGGATGGGGACTTTGGTGGCTATCGCCTACAGGAAGATCCTGTTTACGTGCTGAGGTTAGGAATAGTACCATGCAGATAACCCCAATCATCGCGTGCCATGGCTCTCCTTACCTGGGAATATCATAGAGATTTCTGGGATTTTGTCTTCCCATCACAACAAAGCAACCAGGCAGATACACCTAAATGTGTTTGCCAGCAGTGTTATGGGTCGTGTCTGGATGGGAGAGGAGCCTCCTGGACAACAAATAGTGAATAAAGGGAAGCAATAGTGGTAAATGGAAGAAAAGACCTTTGAAATTTAGTTTTTCCTAATTTGTTTTCTACTGTGAGAGTGCTGAACCTCTTGCATCTTTTAAAGATGCCCAAAAGAGGTGTAATGTGGATGAAGCTGGAAGATGCCCTGTTGCAGTTTGAAAGCCGTGGTGGTGGTGGGGGAAGGAGATATCAAATACTGTGTTAGCTATACGCCCGACTCTGGCAGTATCGGATTCACGAACAGTCTGCCGACCGTAGGTCCGATTGCCTTCCTAGGAGCGAATCGAGTTCCCAAATAGTGTGATCAACTATAAGCTCGACTCTGGCAGTATCGGATTCATGAACGGTCTGCCCACTGTAGGTCCTATCACCCCCTCGAAGAAGTAGTCGAGTTCACAAACAGCATGATTTCTTCAAATGCAACATTTACAAAGCAGGTTTCGGATGTTAGTACAGAAATTCTCTCTACTACAGTGTGGGATTTTTAGCTAGCTCTGATGTACGAATGTGCAATCACCACTCACCCCAGAAGATGGGAGAGGGCTCTCAGTCTCAAGTCTCCTCAGGCAGTGTCCCAACCCGAGGGGAGGAAGGGGGATCAACCCGTCAACTGATCCCAGAGTTACAGTGGATTCTTCCTTCCTCATCCTTCTCCTCCTTAGTTCACCTTTTATACTTTTCTTTGCATTCAGGTGGAGCTTGAGTGACTATAGTCATACTCAATAGTGTTACTGATTGGTGAAAAAGTTTCTCGCTTTCATTTAAAGTTACAGCCAATGGAAAATCTAGAGCGCACGCTCAGTGAGGAGTGGTTGTACCTTGGAAGCGGGTAACTTTTGGGATGGAGGTGTATTTTGACATTATAATGAGCTTCTAATGAGCAAAGTTCATCCAAAAGGAGTGATTTGCCACCCTTGCTGGCTCAGCACTGGACGTGTTATCATACATCTCCTCTTGGGCAGTTACTGTGTGGCTGATCAGCGGCCCAGCACAGGGAGGGCAACAGAGTTTGGCCACGGTGCCTTCACTCCACTCCACCCTCTGTTACTCCTCTCTGCAGCTGCGAGGAGGGCAGGTTGCACTGCCTAGGGAAGCTTGGAGGAGCAGAGTCTGTGCCTACCAACCATCCTGAAATTGGCAGCTGTGTATCACCCCAAGCAAGCCCCTGGAATGCCAAAACTTCTGTTAGGCCCTAGTTTTTCTCTAAGTTTCCTCTTTTCAAGCAATTCTTCCACATGCCCCCACAGCCCCAGTCTCCACTGCGGTCATTAAGTTTTATAGGCCAGTTTTAACTCTGGCAACAGTCCCAGTCACCAGCAAAGTGGACCTGTGCAGATGTCCATTCACCAATATTTGCTCTTGTTTCACACAGGCAGGTTGTTGCTTCAGTCAGCAATGAGTTCCAGGCTTGGCCATGACCCCATGGCAAAGACCTTGGAGTCTAGTGAACTGCCAGTCTCATGCAACAGTTTTTTCTTCATTGCTCTTTCGTGACTCCTTATAGGTGATTGTGCCCATTCTCACAAACCAGAAGAACCATCAGGGCTGGCCGCAAGTGGTGTCACAGGACATTTTGCGCCATGTCCACAACCTGAAAAGTGCTGTTTTTGTGGTTGCTGGACAAGTAAAGGGCAAAACCTTGCTGCCCCTCCCAGCTGGCTCAGAAAGATTTGAGGACATTGATCTGGAAAATGAGAAATCGTGAGTACTATCCTTTGATTTTGTTTGGGTTATGTGAGTATGTCTTTGGGGAAACTACACAAATCATGCTCACTTTTCTTGCTCACTGTCATCTGCTTCTCGCTCTAGCTGACACGTTTTGCTCTACCTGCTATCTACTTTGTAGATTATGTCTTTGGGGACTGTAAAACAGTATAAACTGTATGTAATTCCTGTATCAAAACGGCAGTAAAATTATATATATATTTTTTGATGTCTTTGTGATTTTGAAATGTGAAGCTAGACTGTGACCTATAAAAACTAGTTGCATATGTGATCATTTGGAGAAGATACAGCTTGAGTAATAAATATCAACAAGTGGAAAAACAAGTTACCTATGTATTCTTTTTTTCTCCAGTCTGGAGCTGATAGACAATTCTATCGTTTATGCCTCTGAGTCAGCTATTATTGACTGGAGCAACCAGGTGCAAGAAGTGCTGAGGAGAGAGTCCTCGGAGCCTCTCCTGAAAGGCAGCAACCCCAACCCAATGGTGGAACTCGAGTTCTGGAGAAACAGGTAGTGCTGGGCAGCCCAGCTAGAACTTGGTTTTTGTTGACCCTGGTTTTGAGCGGAAGGAAAGTGCTAGTGTCAGACAGAACTATTTCTGCAAGCTGAAAAGACCAAGGTGCCTGAGGCTTATCTAAAGACTTGAGCTAAAGAAAATTTTTCCTGCCTATAACATAATAATCTGCAAAGTGTCTTGGAGACTGCTCTGCAGCTGGCTGTATTTTAACTTAACCTTGGCCCAGGGGCTATGGCTCCTGTACATATAGTTCACTAGGAAGAAACAATGCGAGTAAGAGCTGATGGAAACCTCTCCTGGGCCTTTTCTTCTCTGCCCAAGTAACTTTTTGAAGCCCAGGATGCATTCTGCTTTCTAATGAACAGGAATGGGTCCTCTGGCTTAGATGAGGTACTGACTATGTGACATATATTTATAGGATCTTCTGCAAACACCACAGCTAGCTAGGCCAACGTTCATCTATCAATACCCAAACATGTTTAGATAGTCAGTGGCCATGGGGTGCAATTCTTTCCTTCCCTTTGGAAATCTTTGTGCTGTATTAGTAAGGACTGGTCCAGGGCCATGCCCTGCCCGCTGGAGAGCTGGCAGTGCCCACAGAAATACTTGGTAGCTTCTCTCAGCAATGTCCTGATGGAGGCAGAGCTACTGTTGTGGTGAACCTCAAGGCCAGCAGTCTGTCTGTTGCCATTCTGTGGCTCCCGGAGGTCCTTCCTTCCATTCACATTCAGCGCTGGGGCTCAGGCAGTGTGTGACTGGAGTGGATCCTAGGCCATAAAAAAAAAAAAAAAAAAAAAAAAAAAAAAAAAAAAAAGGATATAAAAGGAAATATAAAAGATATTTGGATAGCTGAATGGTCTCCCACAGACCTGTGAAGGCCCTGGGGCCAGCAAAGTTGGGGTGTCCCATACTGGCTGGGCTGGGAAATCCTGATTCAGACCCAGCAGTGAGGGGTAGTGTGTCTGGACAGCTGCTGCTCTTTCATGCAGGTTTGTAACCTGATGTGGTTGCTGTAGGTATGATGACCTGGAGCACATTTACAATCAGCTGAGAACGAAGAGGGTCAGGAATATGGCAAAAGTGCTGGAGAGAATCGAGAGCTGCTACTTCCTAGCCTTCAAAGAGTTGCTCACGGATGTCAAGGAAGGTGAGACGCTGGGACAGTTTCACCACATCTGTATGGGATGTGCTGACCTACAGCCTGCCCCTTCTCCATACCCTGTTTTTTTTTTCTGGGTTTCAACTGAATGTAACTGGTCATTAGGGAGTTCTCTGTGACCCCTGGGACAGCAAGGAGACTGTAAGTGCTTTGCTGGCCCTCTTCCTGATTTGTGGTATGCAGCTGAATTCCTTGTACTTGATTGATGCCCCTGGTTTTATGCTATATCCAGAAAGCATTTAACTCACCTGAGAGTAACTTCATTTAATGGGCTGTCTGTCCACAGCCCCGTGCAGTAACATCCTCTCTGGGCTGTAAGATCTGTCTAGATCATAATCGTTTTTTGCAAGAGATTTTGCAGAAATCCACGTATGGTGAATGTCCTCTAGAGGGCAGCATGGATCGACAGACCTGCTCTCTTCTCTCCTTACTTTATCATTCTGCTGCCATTCAGTGAGACAGGAGAGTTCCTCATCTACACAGGAAAGTTAAAGAATTGTCTCCCCCCATTTTGAGAGTTAGAATTTTTTTTTTTTTTCCCTCACTATTAAGGAGAGTTATGAGGAAGGATTTTTTTTTTTTTTAGTATTTTGGCTATCGGTAAAGCAAAAGTCTATCTTAAAATGCCCCTCTATTAAAAGTAGTATTGTCTTTTTGCAGTGAGCTTTGCTTAGAGAAATTCAAACCAACCAAAGGAAACATGGCAAATTCTCCTCTGCAGTGAGAAGCCCTGTAGTCCTGCTGCTGTTCCCCTATAGCCCAATAAAATAGAGCCCTCGAGTACATTTTCACCCCAGTTGTTCTCTGACAAGATAAATCAGTGAGGTTTTGTAGCTGTGGTCATACTGGTCCCCTTTTTATGGGGAAACATATAATCTTGTAAGGATTCCTGTTACTCTACACAATGTGCATTTTATGTGAACTAGAGACATATACTGTATACATGGAGCCAGGAGATCACTGTCAGTCTAATGTTTTAAAAGTCTAATGAAAATGTAACAAATGGTTGGTTTTAGTCCATTAGAGCAATACTAATACTTACAGTTCAAATTACTTTATTGTTGTTAATTCCCATTAAAACACAATTCAAATCTGTACGTGCAGACTTTCAGTACCTGGCCTTTTCCCTCTTGATGGGGTCACCTGCCCCATGTGGTGTTATAGCAGATTGGTTGCATCCCTAGATCTTTGCTCAGGGGTGGATATTCATGGTGAGGGTTTCTTCCTCCTCAGTCTTGGGTCTGTTTCAGCTTGGTTTTTGTATGGGTTCAAACACTGGCTGACACTTCTCTACATTCTGCTCCAAAAGTTAAATTGTAAAATGATCACTTCATTTTATTTGCCATAGGCAATGTAATTTCTTCAGGGTAAAACCACACAGCTGTACAAAACTAAAATACAGCTTTATACTGGTTGGACATAAGTCGCCTCATGTTGGGCAGCTGTGCTGTTAAAGCCAGGACAAGCAAGACCCTGGTCATCTGTGCTTTGGGCAATGGGCTGGTTTACTTAAAACGTAGCTAAAATAAGCTCAGGCCAAGAGAAGTTGTACAAACCCTGACAGATGCCTAAGCCTCTCTTGCTAAGTTAGTCCAAGGCAACACTGTATTTACTCTGCTGCAGGGCACATTTTGCACTGTTTAGCAGTACTGGACTCTGCAGATCCCTGTCCCAGCTCTGGGCATTCACAGATCTCTCCTGCTGCACTCACAGCCATTTTTTTGTTTGTTTTTTTGTTTGTTTGTTTTTATTTTTTGGTTTTGTTTTGTGTTTTCTTTGAGCACTAGGCTCTGTTTTCCCTACTACTTTTCCTGGTCAATGCCTAGAAACTTGTTTTCCTTTCCTTAGCCATTCTCTCAGTTTGTTTCCCACCCTCATGCATAACCTTCAAGTGATAAACTTCACAAGTATTTGTGAATTTCCTTCACAAGGACTGTTTGCCTTGCAATACACCTTTCTGTCAGGCAATGTTGAGGCCAAAGCCCTGGCAATAACCTGGCAAATCACAGCTCAGTGGATCTTAAACAATTTACCTGTTTTTTTTAACACAGCTTTGGCTGAAGCTGAGGACATTAACCTGCACCTGATGCCTCTCCAGTGCCACTTGGCAAACATAGAGAGTGTTGAGTTCAGCAAGGTGAAGCCTTTCCTGGTTCCTCTGCTCCACATGGTGTGTTTAATCTGGGTTACCTCCATGTACTACAACATACCTGAGCGGATAATAGTGCTGCTCCAGGAAATCTGCAACCTTCTTATTCAACAGGTGTGTTCCAGTGTTGTCTACATTTGTCCATAAAAGCTCCGTAAAAGAAGTTCCTTTTCTCCTGCTTGTCCGGTCCTTCCCCAGCAAACTGGTAGTGGTAGTGAATTTGATTTGAAATGGTAGTGAATTTGACAAGCAGGTTAAAAGGTGTTCACCATAAAAAAACCACTGGTTTGTGTGATGATAGAAGAGGTACCTTAGGTCTGATTTTGCTGCTCCAGGCCCTGGTGTACCTGAGCCCAGAAGACCTTCTGAAAGAGGATATGGAAGAAAGCTTGGAGAAAGTGCATCTGGTGCTTGACATCCTGAAAGAGTTCAAAGAGGCATTTCAAGAGAGAAGGGAAACTCTTCACATATACTATAAACCAGGCCAAGAAGTGAAGGAATGGGATTTCTACTCCGACATGGTTTTTGCAAGGTTGGACAGCTTCCTTGGCAGACTGCAGATGGTAAAGGTGAGAATTTGGTCATTGCGAACCTTCAAGAGGTCTCTGCACCCGCAATTCACTTGCTTGGATATGCCATTCTGAATTTTTGACCAAAGCTGGGGGATGTGACCTTTCTCTTCACTGTTAGGTTTCCTGTTGTCCCCCAGAAAGGTGTCCTGTGTGCTTTGGAGAAAACACACTCTGCCCTTGAGGCAGGATGCAGCTCAACTGTGCCACATGGGCCTGAGAAGGAACCTGTTGATTCACCCTTTCACTTCCTTGTGCTCTGTCCAGCTTGGATACTGTGGCTCAGGAATGTCTCAGTTCACCAAGGTCTATGTCTGGGTTTCATCATGCTCACCAGACTCTTGGGTCCTCATCTGATGCTTCGTAAATAGGATGTGATGTAGGTCTGCAGAGAGCAGGTCTGAAGTGTATTGGTCAGCCTCGCATGCATCTGTGTTCTCCATGTTCTCCTTACACTATGGCTGTGTCTAGGGGCAAAAAGTGTGGAACAAGACTTACAAATACTGTTTATATCTGTTTTCTGTTACGCAGTTAATGCAGGTATTCATCCACTACTCCATGTAAAGTGGATTTATTTCTTTTATTGACGTATTCCTGGCATCACAAGATCACAAGATATAATGATCATGTAACCTCTTGACACTTGCCTGTTCCAAGGAACATCTAAGCTGTTTTGCTCCCTCTCTCCTACTAGGCTGTGGAACAGAAATTTTTACTGGTGGAAGCACACTGAATATTTTTATGCATTATTTAATTAGCTGTGTAGAAAACCATCGTGACTGCTGTCTGTTTTAAAGCTATTCAGAGCAATGATTTCCAATAAGCACTGGTGAGCAGTAAACCAAATTATGCTGCCCAGTGTAGAGAGGAATATAAATAGACACACAAGTAACTGCAGGTCATCATAAGAAAAATGAGTGGCAAAGTAATAATGCACTGTAACTGTAATGCCACTGTAACTGCAAAAACTCTGAGGCTTATTGTTTATTGCTTAGATATTATGCATAATAATAATAATAATAATAAAAGCCAGGCACAGATGTTTTGAGCTGCAAATAATGTGCTTTTTGGCCAATAGGTACATCTTGCTCCCGTGACTATCCCACACCTTCAGATACAGCGGAAGGCTGTAGTTTATGCATTCAGAGTGAAGGCCTGGAGGGGGCTGTGGAGTGAGCTGTAAATAATAACAAATAGCATACCACATACCAGCCTATTAATGAGGAAAAAATCTGCCCTTCTCTGTCTCTTTTCCCACCCCCTTCTTTCTAAGCAACCCTAGTAGGACAAGGGGTAACTGTTATCTCTGCATTGTTACTTTCACCTTATAAAGTATTTGTTAAAATGAATGTTTTCTTTCAAAATAGTATATGTACGTTTGTTTCCATTTTGAAACAACATTGCACTAAGGCTCTGCTTATGCACGTGCACAGGTAGCCCATAAACATGGAGAGAGAGCGGAGTCTTTTTTCCTCAGTTTATCTCACTATTTCAAGTTGTGTGTCTGTTATAAATCTGCTGTCTGGCTGCATCAGCTCCCTGATAGCACCATATACTCACAGAAATGTGGGAGAGTTCTTAGAGCAGCAATCATTTAGCTGCCAGAGCACTTGCAAGTGGTTATTCACTTGGCTTAATAGATGTTTCTGGTGAGGTTAACCTTGTTGGGACTTGTTAGTGCCCTACATCTTCATATGTGTCTGGAGCCTTTCAGGGCAGCACTGAAGGCTAGAGTGCCTCAGAAAAAGCATCTGAAAATCTGGACAGGGGCTGTTTCCTGAGTTTTTTAAACAAAGAACCACCTTCTCTCTTCACAGCCCCTATCCTAGAGGCACCAATGCTCACAAAACACAGCCTGTTTGGGTGTAAAACTCCATATCTTCTTTGTTCTGCTTCTGGCGTTATACTTTTGAGTTATGAGGGGCCCATGACAGGCAGGGTTGGCTCCACTCTTCCTGCTCTGTGCTATTCAGCTCTGCTGTGGTTTTCCTTAAGCCTGCAGAGGTCCTTCTGCACGTCAGTGCCCATCACAGCAGCGAACGGCCAGCTTCATATTGCGACTACTGTTGTCATCTTCTTTGGTCAACATCTTGACTTGTGTGTTTCTCAATGGACTTTGAAGGATCTGCTCGCTACTGTCTTGGACCTGATGAAACTGGAGAAGATTGAGTTCAGTGGGATTAAAGGAAAAGCCCTGAGCCAGCAGGTCCTGAGCATGTATGAGGAATTCCAGGAGGCGTACAATGTGTTTGCAGAACGTACCTATGACTGTCTTGACCTGACCAATATGGTAGGTGGGATGGCTCTGCGGAAATGCCAGTGTTATATTTAGCAATACAGTGCATGTTTTCAAGTTCACTTGCTGTCCTGCTGATTTTTTTTTTTTTTTTTTTTTTTTTTTTTTTTTGCCAGTCGCTCCCTCTTTGCTATGATCTGGTCCGTCACTGTAGGGAAGAGGGAGCGGTTGGTCGTTCTGGCAGAGATTTGGGAATTGTTGCAGGTCTATCTATCATTTGTCTTGGTAGTTCAGAATCCTAGAACAGTGCATCTGGGAAACTTGGATTTCTGTGCCTTTTGCCCAGGCTTTCACTGTGCACGATGTTTGCTTGTGTGTGTATGTATGCTCTACCAACGTCTGTTCTCTCTGCTTTCCGACTGCGAGTGCCTAGACTGCCTGATGACGGCTGGCTCAAGTAATCTCCAGGGGCTGTGTATGCTCTTGCCTAGTTTGCACATATGATATCTGGTGCTCCCAGCATTCAAGGACTCTGTTTTTTAAATATTTTCTCTTTTATTATTATTATTAAAGGAATGTTTCCACTTCTCCATTCATAGCTCAGTGGCCGTCCAGGTCCTGGATGCTCAAACCTGCATGTGTCATGCAGAGCAGAACAGTGAATCAGCCACTGGCTTTATAGTCTATTTGGAAAATCCTAATCTGGGTTTTGGCTCTGAGCTGTTTAGCCTGAGAAGACTATGAAGGAAGGGTGGTAACTGTAATTCCAAAGGGGTTTGTATCCCTCATGCTTGTCTCATGATTTTTAGGAAAAAAATAACTTACGTTTTTCCCTTAAACTTCAAAGAGTTTATAACAATAGAGGCAAGAACAACAGTGCCAGAAGACAATGACGATTGCCTTGCTGTTGCCTCATTACTTACAATGACCTCATTTGGTCTGAAAGCAGATTGTATTTGTAGCTCAGAAGGAGCATCTGTGGGATTTCTGGACAATGGGTTTGGTGTTCAGACCATGCTGGAAAAAGCATAATCCAGCCTACCTTGAGGCCAATGTTAGTACTCTTTGTGCTGAGCAAAACCTATGGGACCAAGGGAACAGCCCAGTGGGAAAGGAATAGGGCTGTATCACATTGTGGTGGCTAAAGATTGGCTGTGGAAGTGGATCCTCCTTCACAACAGAGAAGAGGAGGAATTTGTGGATGAAGAGGTCACAAGTGATTATGTTCTGCAGTCTCATGCCTCACTGTTTTGCCTCTCCATAGGAATTCGAGCAAGATGCGTTTGATTTCCAGAAGAAAGTAGAAGATATGGACCGAAGGTTGGCAACTATTTTCACCCAAGCTTTTGATGATGCCTCAGACTTGGAGCATGCCTTCAAGGTTTGTATCTATTGCATCTCTTCCCTTTTGCAAAAGGAAAATCAGAGTGCCGACTACTTTGCTCTACGACAATCATATTGAGGAGGTCCAGCCTGGTAGTGTAGCGACAGGCACACTGGCTGCTTGAGAACTGATGGTGTTTGCTGAGTATGATGGACAGGTCAATGAGATCTGTAGTATTTAGACTACTCTTGGTCAGTGATGTATGGGCTTGTGGGCCCTCCTGCACTGTCAAGCCACTGAGCTGGCAGCAGGATGTTTGCTGAAAGCATAGGCAGTATTTCTGCTCTCCCTGTTAAGGTACAAAGTGGATCCTTGTTCAGCTTTTTAAATAAAGTAACTGAGGAAATTACCCAAATAATGCTTTGAGTTACAGGGAGTTTCATTTGTTTGTGAGTTGGAAAAAATTACTCTTCTTCCTAGGACTTTCTTGTGAGAAATGCTGTAAAAAAAATCAGACATTACTGTTGATATCAAATGGACACAGTTAAATTTTGGAAACTCAGGTTCCTCTCTAAGCAAGACCGTTTTGTTTACTAGTTAATCTAGCTTGGGGAAAAGTAAGAAATTTTTAGAATCTTTTAAGAAAAAATAATCTGAAATTTTTCAGAAAATTTTCAATAAAATTGTTTGTAGAGAAGACTGTAGAAAATGACAGCATTTATCTTTATTACTTTTTTGTAATAAAAATTGTGAAGTATTTCAAAAATGACCATTGGGATATGGTTCTCCTTCCAGAGAAAGTCTGAGAAAGTCTGTGTTTAAAGGGCAAGGCTTTCTTTAAAAAAAAAAAAATAAAGAAAAGAAGTATCTGCATTCCAAACTGATTCCAGATAGTATCAAAACCTCTGAGTTAGTGAGAAAAATTCTAGTGAGACGGATTTCTTGGTGGAAATTGGGAATGTGATTTTATTTTTTATTTTTTCTTTCTTTCTTTTCCTGCTTGGTGACCTCAGTTGCTGGACATGTTTGGAAGCCTTTTGGAGCGACCAGTAATAGCTGCAGATACTGCTGACAAATATTCTGAACTCATCAGCATGTTCGAAAAGGCCTTAGATGATGCTGCATTGATCTACTCCAGACATATCCAGGCAGAACTGAAGTTGGGTAGGAAGCACTTTAGGAGAAAATGATTTTAGAGAAAATTGAAGTTAGATGAATTTTTGGCAACATGATTTGCTTTTTCATAAGAATCCCAAACCTCCCAATTTGCAAACATTATTAGCCACTGACAGATCCTAGTGGAAATGGAGATGACTGAGAAAACTCTCTGTTCTTGATAGTAGAACAAATAATCTGTTGGGAGAAAAAGTGCCTTTTTTATGTGTCTGCATGTCAAGTGGCAGGGAAGGAAGATACATGCTGAGTTTTACCTCCAGCAAAACTGTGAAGGAAGGTTTTTCTTCACATTTGCGTGGTGCCTCTAATAATCTATGAGACCTGCAAAACCACTCACACGTTCCCAAATATGAATTGCTAGAGTTTCCTTTGTAATGATGTAAATACAAAGTGGAAGGTTGTAGCGAAGGGTTTGCCTTTTCCAGGCTTATGATTTCCTATGAACCCTGGTGCAGGAAGGAGGTAATGGATGGACTCTTATCATATGATGAAGATGAGAATGTTTTTGAACAGTAGCCCAGGCACCAACCTCAGACTGTACTGGAATTGGAAAAGGTCCAGAAGAGACAGCAGTGGTAGAACGATTACAAGTCAAAAAGAGGAATGGAGACATTCATGGAAGATGAGTCTCTCATTGACTATGAATCTGAGATGAGTTTATTTTGTGAGTGTGATGCAAGATAGTCTGAACAAGCTTCTGATCCAAAAGTCCCTTAAACAGTGTTTGTGGGAAGCAGGGAGTGTATCCTAGGCAAAGGATGCCTCTGTAACAGCTCCATTTCTAACATACGCTGTGTTTCTCCTTCAAGCTGAACCTTGTCTCCCTTCTCAGCTCCAAAGGCACCAGGAAACTTGCCCTGGTTGCTGACCTCTATCAGTATAGCAGATGTCTGATTGCACAAAGAGAGCTGGGAAATCACTAGATTTTATGCAGATAACTTGGTGTATCTTGGGGATGGATGTGCAGTGTTTAGTCAAATGCCTCAAATGCTGTTTCAATGTCCACAGGAGCACCCCCTGTACACAGGAACATGCCTCCGGTAGCTGGAGCGTTGGGCTGGGCTCAGGAGCTGCGAGCACGAATCCAGGTGCCATTTGATCACTTCAGGCACATTACACATCTGTGCGTGTCAACAGCTAAGTTTACTTTCTGACCCCTTTGATATCTTTTCACAGATCAATCTGATTTTCCTTCTGTGCTGAGCATTATTCAGTGGTTAAATGCAAAGTAGTACTCATTGAAAGAGCTATGAAGTGATTGCATTTGCATCTTCCAGCTTCCACGTGTTTTTGTTTTTTTTTTTTTAATGAAACTCGTTAATTGCATTTGTTTTAAAGAAGTTAAGAGAGACAACAGGATAGAATATGAGCTATTCAGCTTTCAGATGTAGCCTTAGTTTGTGACTGAAAGAGGTTCTGTACCTTTTCCCACTCTGATACCATTTAGCATGTGGTCCAGGACCTGCCTGGGAGCAGCAGGGCTATAAGCCCTCATTTCAGCATCATTCAAGCTCTGAAGGACCGAGACCTGCTGGATTGGACTTGTCTAAGGTGGAGTGAGGGAGCTAAGCGAGTTTCCAGGTCTTTGAATAGATCAGGCCTTGGCTGGTGCAGTAGCAGATGATTCCCTGAGCAGCAAGCAAAGGAGTGATCCGCAAAGATCAGGGAAAGCAAAAAGGAATTTGGGGACTTTTGTCACCTGAGTGTTTGTTATTGTGGGGTCATATGAGAGAGGTTGTCCCGATCCGGTGTCAAGGAGGTTTCAGTACGATCCCAAGAGTGAGATTAAGATGCAAACGAGGTCAAATGCCATACAACCTTGTAAGCTTTATTCTCATAAGCACGATAGGACAGAGAGAAGAAGAAGGAAAAAGAAGGAAAAGCAAGCAATCAGGAGAGATGCAGCAAGATTATAGTTACTGCCACCACCAGTGCAGCTAAGTGTTGTTGGCTCTGCTTCGGTGCAGGTACAGGTGTCTCGGTACCTTGGTGCAGGTGATGTTCAGGGAAAGAAGCCATGTGCCCCAGAAGAAGCTGCACACTTGTGGGGGAATACGCAGTTCTTTTATGTCCCCGTTCTTGAAGAGTCTGCCCACTTTCTGTGTGCTCTGATGCTCCCCTTCATCCAACTGGAGTGCAAGTGCTGCTCCGTAGACTCTGCTGACCGTTGTTTGGGTTCTGATGGAGATAAAACATCTGGAGCTGATACCACAGTCCTCCCAGAAGCAGGATGCCAAGGCCAAGACGTTGTAAATTGTATGGAGATATCCCAGTTGTCCCAGACTCAGGATGCCAAGGCTTAAATTGTATAGAGATAAGACACCTCAAGCTGATAGACAGGATGCCTAGGTCAAGAAGCCCTAAATGGTAAGGCAACAATGTCGAGACAAACACAATCCACAACAGTCTCTTACAGAGGTACAGCTTCCCCATCTGGTGGTGCCACAAATGGGCTTTTAATGGTCATGAGACAGCCTGTAAAAGCCCTTCAAGCAAAGCCATGTTGTAGTTAGTGGGACAGCTGAAGGCAGTCCAGGGACCGCATCTTGTAGTTTGCAGAAATAGCTTTAACTGTCCTAGAGGGGATTGCCAATAAATAGATCCTCATATTTTTGATGTCTCTGCCAAAATAAGCCATCTCCATTGCTGTGTAATAGTTCTAGTCCTCCCTTACTGTGTATTATTGTTATATAAATGTCTTTAGATATGCTGTTATTCGGCAGCAATAAATACATCTGTGCAATGAGACAGGCCCTTGGATTGTCCCCAACAGAGAGCCCAAGGTATTGTGTCCTGTTTGAATTTGAATAGCAAATTTTTTGAACCAGGAAGGACCCAGATCTGCATTTCACATTGATTTTCCTCCCTCTGCTTAGAGCAGTTAATAACCTGCCCAGCAGCAGTGGTGACACGGTGCTGTTTCCTACGTGCAACTTGAAAGGGGAAGAGGATTAAAAAGGGAAGAAGGTGTTTTTGTTGGGGTTGGTATAAGAACCTATTTATTTCCAGAACCTTTGATCAGAACTTGTTCTAAACCAGCCATGTTGCTCAGTGATGATTGTGCAAGCGTTCCCTGTGCTTTCAGTTCAGTTTTAAGTTGATGCAAAGGATCCTTTACGTCAACTGCAAATTTGCTAGGCTTTATTTGTGTTAGTGAAGGATTTCACAAAATATCTTACAAAATCAAGATCTATTTTTTTTGGAAATCTGAGAAACTGTAGAAGAAATTGGAGAAAAATAGCCCTTGTGGCTAGCTGCCTTCTTGGGTGCAGACAGAGTTGTAGAGGACTGCATGTCTGGGCCTCTTGTTCTGAGAATGTGGGATGTCTTTGTTCTTCCCTACTGCTACAGTTTGAGGGGCACTAATCATAGAATCATAGAATGCTTAAGGTTAGAAGCGACCTCTAGAGATCATCTAGTCCAACCCCTCTGCACACGCAGGGTCCCCTAGAGCATGTGGCTCAGGACTGCGTCCGAGGGGTTTGGAAGATCTCCAGAGAAGGAGACTCCACAACCTCTCTTTGCAGCCTGTTCCTGTGGAACTTTTGATGCTTCGGTTTGTGGCCGTTTTCTGTAATCCTATCAGTGGCCACCACTGAGAAGAGGCCAGCAACGCCCTCCTCACTGCCTCCCTTGAGGTACTTATAGACACTGATCAGGTCTCCTCTCAGCCTTCTCTTCTCCAGGCTGAACAGGCCCAGCTCTCTCAGCCCTTCCTCATAGGGCTGTTCCAGGCCCCGGATCATCCTCGTAGCCCTGCTGGACTCCCTCCAGCAGCTCCACATCCCTCTTGTACTGGGGAGCCCAGAACTGGACACAGCACTCCAGGTGTGGC